>CABHPQ010174072.1:0-37108 GCA_902168405.1 Peromyscus aztecus | reverse complement strand
TGGGGAAGGCTCTCACCAGGTACTGGCGCAATTTTAAAATATTATTAAAAACCAAACACAAGCCAGAGGAAAAGGGAAAAAAAAGTTCTCTCAAACACTCAGATTAACTATTTGGAGCTAAAGTTTCTCTCAAAAGGAAACTTCCTCTGACGTAACAAATTGACTTCTAGCGTAAATACTCTCTCAGTTGTGTAAATAGGGTGATAATCATTATTCGATGACTGCCCGTGTCGATTCCATGCAGTAAATTCAATTCCTGTTTATTTCTTTGGGTGGGAAGAAGTGTATAACCCCCTCACCATGTGCATTTAGTAAACCAGGGGTCTATGTTACATTGCTCTGACAGTGTCTATCTGTTCCACGGTGGGTCAAGGTCAGTTAGAGCCCCACTAACGACACCAAAGACGGGTGCACAGAAATATTCCGAATGTGAGATGGTCTGTCTGCTCCCTGGCATATTTAGGGGAAGTTCATTTGCTTAAGTGTTACCATCCGCTATGGAGACATCAATGGATGCTTTATTTATTTCGAAGACTACACTTTGGTTTCCTCTCCTTGTGGCATTTTATATCACTGTTGTTTTTCAATTACTTGTTTCTCCTCACACCTTTACCTTTATGGGATTATAATTACTTCTGTTTCCCAATTTAATTGATTTGTGATTATGTCACAGAACATGCTTTGGAAGGTATCCACGAGATGAACCAACCACACTGGTTTAGGGACGACACTGGGCTTAGCTAACAAAGAAATTATTGTTTCTCCCAAAGAGAGCATGTTGAGTCAAATCTCATTTTTATATAGACAGTGAGAAATGGACCAGTTTGCTCCGGCAGTAGGAGTCATGCACATCATTTAAAGGCTGCTTGCAGATACAAACTCTCCTTTGTATTAGTGTGCAACTCTTTAAAAACAAAACACCATCTTTGGCCATTGTGGCTTACACTAGGAGTGACTAAGTAGACGTGATTTGATGCAAAGCAAGGGCCAATTTTGGACATTCTTAAATGGCTTGGGTGTCACTGTCTGTTATAAGCCTTGGCAGCTGTCTGTGGGCACCAGCCAGATCGCTGAAAGGGAATTGGAGGGAGATGTCTTATTAGCCCAGCATGTGGTCTGGTGGAATGATAATGCCTGAGAGTGGACCAGTCCATCTTTTACCATAAACCAATCAGGTCCAAATCTGTAATTTGGGTGGTTGCCTGGCACTCTATAGGACTCTCTGTTTTTCACTCCTCTGAGGCAGGGAATGGAGGTGTGCACCCCCACATCCTTCCAGCCTTCCAACAGCAGAATCCTGGGAGAATAGCTTAACTCCCTGGTCCTCAGTAAAAGCATTGGAAATAGAGGTTCCTGTGTTTACCGGGAGCTGGAGGATACTACATCATTAATCATGTGTCTGATAACAGAAATGATCAGACCCAGTCATTAACCTTTGACTTACTAGCTAATGATCAATACTTCCTTTCAAGCCAAGAAGCAAGATGGTATTGTTCTACTTTGGAAGAGAACACTCTCTCAGGAACACACTTTCCTAAAATCGCTTATGTATTTGGAGCCTACTTGTAGAGTAGTGAGCCGTCTGGGTATGTGACCATGGGCTCTGGCTTCCCAAGGATCATTTTTTTAGCTCTTGCTAGCATAGGTGGAAATCAAAGCTAATCTTTTCTCCTTCCTCCTTAGGCCTCTACTACACCTAGTATCTGGTTTTGAATTTGGGGTCTATATAATATAATATATTCCCTATCTCTATGTTTTGTTTATTTTTCCCACCATTGTATTCAAATAACAAAGAAGTATCTGGTATATTGTAGTAGCCGAATAAATATTTCTTGAGGATGTTAATGGATTCCGATTAAGACTATAACAGGGCCAAGATAAAAATGGCAGGAGTTTAAAGAGCCAAACTCAGCCTGTTGGCACACACTATGTGTTAGTAACATGTCAAGCATTGGAAACACCAAGATAAATGGGATGTTCTTCCTGCCACAAGAATGTGGGCAGACCAATGGAATTTTTAGTGAAAGGATGAAACAATAGAACTTTTGGAAGGAAAGAAGTGATACAATTTCTGATATAGGAAGCTTCATGTAACCGGATTTCCAACTTCTGGTTAAGACGGTGGGGGCATAGGAACTGGGGTCCACTCTGCTGCCTGTCAAAACTGTCTGAGGCTGAGGAATAGTAATGGTTGCTCCTTGTGCTGGTCTTGGAGCCCTTGTTTGCCACCCTCTTTCTGCTGCAATCTCATTGAAGTCGTCACCTAAATTCCTTTGGGGCCTGCTATTTAGTTTTGTTAGAGTAAATAACCAGGAAAATGTGCCTGTCAGTCTTGGGGTTAAGATTGCCAGACCTTGGCTGTGACCCGCATTGGTGACTACCCTCTTCTGAGTAGACTAGTTGAACAACTTATGGCATTGGACAACTCAAAAGAGATGTCATAAATGTTGATGATGTCCTTGATGGACAGTAGACATTCTTGGTAGGTGGTTCCCTGTTAGTGGCTCCTGATTAGTGGGGAACTAAACAGGTCAAAACAAGCTTGTCTAAAACATCAACTACCATCCAGACATAAGGGATCCATTTAAATATCTGAATTTTACAGCTCCCATCTCAGAATTTGGAAGAATTCAGGGAATGTCTTGTTCTTGCCTTGTTTGATTGATGGATTGCAACTAAACATGGGATGTAATGAATGGAACCATCTCTAATCTCAGAAATCAGTGCACTGGGTACCTAAAAGACTATCCACTGGGGTTGGTTGGCAATACGTCTTCTCCAGGTTTCAATAAAAAAATCATTTAATGTAGATAAGCAATGTTATGATATTTAACATATGGATCATCCTTTGTCTATTTCTTTCTAAGAAGGTCAGTGCATGGAGAGTAGACAGTATACTGGTAAATAAGACATGCTCCTACTTCTTAGAATTTACCT
The DNA here is from genome assembly GCA_902168405.1 of Peromyscus aztecus. NCBI lineage: Eukaryota > Metazoa > Chordata > Mammalia > Rodentia > Cricetidae > Peromyscus > Peromyscus aztecus. The sequence continues at coordinate 34,171 of CABHPQ010174072.1, read as the reverse complement.
GTGGAGTTGGGGCATTTAAAATACCACTGTATTTCCTTCTGAGCCCTTCTGTGTTTCTTTTAGAATTCTCTTTTGTTTTCTATGATCTCTGTCATTATATTTCTCCACTTTATAATAGAGCAGAGTGTGGGTAGTCTTCGTTGTTAATTCTTTTTTTTTTTTTTAATTAATTTTTTTTTGGTTTTTCAACACAGGGTTTCTCTGTGTAGCTTTGCGCCCTTCTTGGAACTCACTCTGTAGCCCAGGCTGGCCTTGAACTCACAGAGATCCGCCTGCCTCTGCCTCCCGAGTGCTGGGATTAAAGGCGTGCGCCACCACCGCCGCCCGGCTGGTTGTTAATTCTTAACGATAATTTTCTCATGCAACTTTTGTCTTTTAAGATTTTCTTAGGAATTGACTTAAATGACTATACAGTCTTTCTTTGCTCTGACTTCTCAGGAGTCATGTTTACATGCCTGTAGCATTAAATATCAGTTTGTTTTATTGGGGCTAATAGATGAGATTCTGCAAATGTTCTGATCTATGAAAATAAATTGTTGAAATTATCTTCAGAATCATGATTTTTAGAAAGGTCAAACTTATACTCAGAAGCAGGGGAATGTTGATAAACATCCAAAATACTTCCACTTATAAAGTGAGAATTAGCCAAAGATGGTGCTAGTTGCCCTGGTTTTTTTTTTTTGTTGTTGTTGTTGTTGGTGTTTGTTTGTTTTGTTTTGTTTTTTAGGCATTTCCTTGGTTATATGAAATAATGATGCAGACATTTGAAAGGAGGGCCTGATATAAAATGACCATGATTATTTCTAGTTGTACAATAAACTTCCTGAGAAATGACAAAAAAATAGAGAAATAAATAAAACAGCTCTTTCTAAAAAACAAACAGAGCCACCATCCAGGGTTGCCCATGGGGTCTCTGCAGCCCTGTCCCTACTTGGTGAAGTCTCGTTGGATCTTAATATCACAGACACTTTTATTTATAATGAGAACACTTTGATAAAACAGATTTGATGATGATTAGGAAGTAAATATTTTGAGCAAAACTAAACAGCAACTTTTAGTGTTGATCTGTTTTGGGGATACTTTTCTGGGTTGAAATTAGTTTAAAAGATAGGTATTTCAACAGGTCAACATTTGCTAAAATTAAACATTTGTGTAGGTCCATGTGAGCTTGTGCATGTACAAAGGACACCAAATTCCAGGGGATGGTGGGCTTCTTGTTCTAGGAGGTTCAGAAATAGTAATGAAAATGGAATTCTTCGATGAGGATGGGTATTTATAGGCCATTTTTATGGTGTGGTTGAAAGCAGAGCTGATGTCTCTGGTTTCCTTTATGAACTCCCTGCTGAGCGGAGGTGCCTCCATATGTAGAACGGTTGCCAAACATCTGGTGTATTTCCTTTGATCCTATCATTTGGCTAAACATTTGGCCAGTTGGTCTATCCATTTTTAACCTGCTCAGTTCTCCCTGACCATTAATGTAAGCACAAACACACAGGAAGTTTAGAGTGGCCTAGAAGCACCTTTGTCCTCTTAACTTTTAATTTTCAGGTTGTGCAGTTGCATTTACAGAAAATTTGCAACAATAACCTTCACCCAGATTCCTTAAATGTTTATGTGTTGCAAAACCAGCATTGCAGTGGTCGAAACTAAATAAATTAACCATGCCATACTACAGTTAACTAAACTATAAAACTACAGACTATATTTTTATTTCACTGATGTTCTTGCTATAGTTAATTTTCCAGTTATGTAGTTGAACCCAAGATCCCATGGTGAAACTAAGCATGCCCCCCCGAGGCTTCTCAGTTGTGATTAATCTGTCTTTTATGACTCTGGCACTTGTTGAGAACTTGTTGGTGATTTTATAGGAAGTCACTTAAATTAATTAGTCCAGTGTGTTCTTTTGAAGTCAGTGAGAGTATGAAAAAATTCTGTGGAAGTGAGGACGGGCCATCCTGTCAGGTTCAAGACACGAGGTTGCTGTAGTGATGTTAACGTTGGTCACCTGGCTAAGATGGCATTGCTGGCTTTTTGTTTTGCTTTGTTTTTTGTTTTTTTTTTTTTCAAGATGGGGTTTCTCTGTGTAGCTTTGGTGCCTGTCCTGGAACTCATTCTGTAGCCCAGGCTGGCCTCGAACTCACAGAGGTCCGCCTGGCTCTGCCTCCTGAGTTCTGGGATTAAAGGCGTGCGCCACCACCGCCCGGCTTGTTGCTAGTTTTCTATACCACAGAGTCAACATTTCCCCCTTTGCCATTAATTATTGTCCTTCTGGAAATACTTTATGCAAATATCTTTTCTTCCCCAACTATCCTGTACTCATTTTAGCCTCTGTCTATGGATCATGGCAGCAAAGTTTATTAATGTGGTGTTCTGATGGTGATTTTTCTCTCATTTCATCTCAGTTTGACTTAATTTATGTACCATGAAATTATCTATTCATCACCCTTTCTAACTTTATTATTTTTATGTCTATCACGTCTACAAAGTGAACCTAGTGTAAGGAGACATCAGTGGCCATGTGATAACATGATTTAGTTTTGCCTGGCTTGACTTTATGAAAACCATGAAGGTAAATTTTCTAATTTTTAAAGTTCCTTTATTTATTTATTTATTTTTTTTGAAAGTGGAATTTTACTGAAGCTTTAAGAGAAAGAAAAAGTCAGAAAGTTGCTAGATTAAATGTTCCGTGATGAGATCTTCTCCTTTATTTCTTAGAAGTGTCTTGACATCTGAGCTCTCATGGGGTATTACCTGAGTGTCTGCATATGTATATCTTTTTAAAACTCACTTATTTTATTCACATTTTGGATAAAATCCCAATTAGGCCACCATAGGGCATTCCCATAGCCCTGCCCTACAGGCTCCCAGGGGGTGGAAAGTTGCAGGACCCTGTCCAGGAAAGGAGTGAGCTTGGATTTGAACAGGTCCAAGGAGGGTACCCTGCTTATGTATTTTAACCCACGTAAACATCCCAATTTGCATATAATCAAATTTCTTTACACTCCACCATCAAACCAAACGATGTTACTTTTGGAGTAATTGCCACATTCTTATTTCTCAACGGAATGGTCTCTAGATATCAGCTCCAGCTGAGAATAAAAGGAAAATGGTATGTACCAAAGCAAAAAATGTGAATAGAATATTTCTTAGAAGGAAATTTGGGGACTTTAAGTAGTTGACTTTGTACTGTTTTTAAATCTCTTTATATGGAAATACAAAGTCAACCACTTCTCTAATCAGTGTAGAAATGAAACTTTTCTTGATTGTTCTAAAAAAAAATAGAGCATGAGGACCAAAGAGGTAGCCCAGAGGGTAAAGGTGCTTGCTGCCAAGCCTGATGACCTGAATTCAATCCCCAGGAGCCTCATGGTAGGAGGAGAGAAATGGCTCCTCAAAGTTGACCTCTGACCTCTATATGCATGCAGTGGGACATGAATGTATACATGTGCACACACGCACGCGCGCGCACACACACACACACATATGCACGTGCATACACACTAAATAAAATAAAATGTAAAAACAAATAAGTGCATAAATGCTGTATGAGTTAAGACGCAACAATTTAGTGAGCACCTATTAAGATGTATAAGTTACTAAAGAGTAAGTGACCCATATTGGTATATTGTTTCATTTCTTCTATAATTTCAATAATGATCATTTTAATAATTATTATTCTTTAAGACAGTGCCTTGTTCTGCAGCTTTGGCTGGCCTGGAACTCCCTGTGTAGCCCAGACTGGTTTGGAACTTGTGATCTTTGCCAAGTGCTAGAATTACAGGCATGGACCACCACACCAGGCTTAAAGTATTATTTATTGTTGTTAATTTTCCCACATGCCGAAGAGTAAAATTAGATCCACATCTCTCACTCACCCTGCCCAAAAATCTACTCAGACAGGATTAAAAACCTTAATGCAAACTAGGACCACTGAACTTGTTACAGGAAAACAGAGAGGAAACACTTTAGGGTATAATTTAAGCAAGACCCACCAGCAGCACAGAAAATGGCCATAAAAATTGGTAAGTGTATTGCATGCCACTTAAAAGCTTCCGCATATGAGAAGGAACTATCAGCAGCGTGAACAGACACCCCGCAAAATGGTAGCAAACCTTTGCCAGCTTTACTCCAGGCAGGGGTTAATATCTAGACTACATAAAGAACAGCAAAAATTAAACTCCTAAACTTGCCATCAACAAACAGGCCAATGAGCTAATAGACAGGTCCTCAGTAAAAGAAACACCAATGGCCAGTAGCTATTTTAAGGAGTGCTTAAGATCCTTAGCTATCATGGGAATGCAAATTAAAACCACTTTGAGATTCCCAAAATGAGATTCACAGCCCATTCAAATGGCTGTGGTCAAGTAAGCAAATGCTGACAGATACTGGGAGGAGCATTCCCTGTTGGAGGGAGTGTAAATAGCTCAGCCACCTGGAAATGGATGAGGAGACTTCTCCAAAGGCAAAAGTAGAACTACCCTATGATGTATCTGTGTTGCTCCTGGGCGTGCACCGAAAGGACTCCATATCCTGCCACAGACACATCCATATCTGAGCTTATCACTGTTCTTATCCCAATAGCAAGGACATGGACCCCACCTATCTGTCCATCAGCTGATGAACGGATACTGAACACGTTGTGGAACGTAGCCACAACAGACTTTTGTCCTGTTGTAAAGAAAAATGAACTTCTATAGTTTTCAGGAAAAATGGTTGACACTAGACAGTCTTACATACAGTGAGGTAACCCAGGCTCAGAAAGGCAAACAGCACATGTTTTCTCTCATCTACAGATCCATGTGTGTGTATTTGTGTGGAAGTGTGGGCAGAGGTTAGGAAGCTAGAAGTGGACCCATAAAGTGGCTTTAGGAGAGGCGGGTGGGCAGGGTAGTAGAATGCATGTGGTATGAATCAGGGTAGGAGGCTAAATGGAGAGCCATGGTCAAGAAGAGCCAGAGGATCAGCGAAAATGGAGTATCCCCCAGAATGCCACAAGGAAACCCATTGCTTTGTATGCTGATTAAAAAATAAACGGGACGGGGGGTGCGCTCTCAAGCATCCTTTGGGTACCCCGTGTGTCCTGTCACACTTCAGTAAATGACTATGACAGATAAACTAACAGGTGTCAAGTGCCAGGCTATTCCAAGGGTGGGGGAGCGTATGCTAAGCCTCCTCTAGAGGAACAGCTGGGGTCTCAGGTTACTCTGAACAACTAAGTCTGTACGCTCTCTGCCGAGCCCTCCAATGACTGGACAGTGACTGCATACAAACAGCTCGAAGACAGACAGGAAGGAGGAGCTGCAAGCCGGAGATAAAGAAGCATGAAGGAATTCTGAAGCTGTCAAGCAAGTGAGACTTAGCTAAGCTGTTTTTACGGCCTTCTGGGTTGTGGTGCCGATTATCTTTTAGGTAGAAAGACAAATCTTTCTCTTTGCCATGAACTTTGTGGGGAGTCACAGGATTTTTTTTTTTTTTTTGACATCTGTAATGTGTAGGGACAAGAGTTCATTTGAAGTTGGTTCTTTGTTGCTTATCTATGAGAATCGACACGAAAAACACTGATCAGTGCCTTTGCCTTCAAACAAACACTAGTGTATCTGTGTTCCCACAAAAGCCACTGATGAAGTTACGTGGTTTCTCCATTGTTCTGCTTCTCCTCTTCCTCTTCCTCCTCTTCTTCCTCCTCCCCCAACTCCTCCTCTTTAAGGCTGGCCTCAAAAATCACAATCCTCCCACCTTGTCCTCATGATTGCTAAAATTTCAGGCTTCCTTTACCATGTGAGAAATCTGACAGAGGCTAGAAAAATATCAAATTAAAAAATGACAATATGCCCGCATGGTGGTGCACGCTTTTAATCCCAACACTCTGGAGGCGGAGTCTGTCTAATCTCTGTGAGTTCAAGACCAGCCTGGTCTCCAAAGCCAGTCTAGGCCAGTCAGGGCCACACAATGAGACCCTTTCTAAATGAACAAAGGACAATGTGACAGTAACATGTCCTCCCTACATTTACCTCACCTTCACTGCTATACTCTAAAAGTTCCAATTCTGCATAGTAGGCCAAGTTAATATGTTAGTGGTTGGGATTAAAGCTATGTTTAAGTAGCAATAGATGTGAAGGAGAGTGCACATTGTAGTTAAAGAAATAAAGCTAAACTTGTTTTCTGGAAGTTTCCTTGATGATAGTAATCGGAGCGTTTCTTCCTCACCACAACTATCACTTGCCGCTCTAGCGAGCATTCAGCCATTAGTCACACATCAGCGTCTTCGCTTTCCTGGGCGCTCACTGTGGGGCAAACACTGAGCTAAGAGCTTGACATGCAAGTCCTGTGACACAGCCACTCAGGCACAGGGGGGTCCCTGAAGACCACACACACACACACACACACACACACACACACACACACACACACACACATAGAACAAGGCGATGGGAGCCCAGGCTCTGCCTCGTCTCCTTCCAAAACCTGTTCCTTTAACGTGCCTCTGCAGTCCTGTGACACTGATTAGTATATGATTCATATGTCATTTTCTGTGTCAGTTTGATGACTGATTCATTGAGAGCAGCCTTTAAATGGAAGATGTTATAAATGTCCAGCTTTGGTTCAATCTTTCATTTTGCATATATTTTATTCTGTTTGTGCCTCTGTGTATGTGTGTGTGTGCCCGCATGTGCATGCTTGTACATGCCTGTGTGTGGGCATGTTCGGATGAGTGTGGACAATGTATATGATGCAGGTGCCACAAATGAATGTCAGGCTCCTTCCTTGGTGACTCTGCACCTTATATGTTGAGGCTCGGTCACTTCAGTCCTAAGCTTGATGATTTGACTAGCTAGCTTGCTCAGGGATCCTCTGCCTCTTTCTCCTGAGCACTGAGATTAGAGAAGGGTTAACACGCACAGAGTCACACAGAACAGTCACATACACACTCATATACTCACACCAAACACACCAATTTTCTATGGGGATCTGAACTCTGGTCTTCATGCCTGTATGGCAAGCCCTTTACCTACTGAGCAAACTGCCCAGATCCACCAGATTCATCAGATCCTTCCAGACCCCCCAGCAGACCCTCTACCAGGGCTTCTTATATTAGAAATCCTAATTGGTCTTAATAATAAAAACCCGGAGTCAGATATCAGGGTGAAAGCTGAAAGATCAGAGAAGCAGAGCAGCAGCCACTAGAGACATCTTACCTCTACCGAGTACTCAGTCTGAGACAGCACTGAGTTCCTGTCTCCTCTGCCTTATATTCCTCTCTCCGCCCAGCCATATCACTTCCTGTCTCCACTTACCTAGTGCTGGGATCAAAGGTGTGAGCCACCACTACCTGGCCTCTATGGCTAACTGATGGCTTAGCTCCACACTCTGATCTTTATTTTAGGCAAGCTTTATTTGTTAATTTGTTAGATCACAAACAAAATATCACCACAGCCTCTTAACATTTTTCTTTTCACAACCTCTTTTCCTCGTCATAAATTTTTATGCAACTGAGTGTATTGATAGATAAAATAGGCATACCAATCAAACGTTAACTGATAATGAATCATAAAAATTATTATAAAACAATTTTTGGCATATAAATATTACCATTTATTAAAATCAAAAGCAAATTTGAATGCTAATGAGGTAGATGTGCTTATATATTTTTACATAAATAATCAAGTTTTGGCTGAATAATTGATACTATGGGATGTAGAGCATTGTATTTCAGGGTCAAATGAAACTTTGATTTTATGATTGTTAATTTTGAGAACACCTCTTTTATAAATATGTAGTACAAAGTGGCATAACTATGCTTATATTCTGATCATGATGTCCCCTTCCTCATCTCCTCTCAGGCCGTCCCCACTCCCTCCCCACTACGCCGTGCCTTCCTTCTAGCTCTCTTAAGAAAAGAAACAGCAAAAAAACCAACCAAACAAAAACAAACAGGATAAAACAAAATGAACAAACTAGCAAGCAGAAAGAAGAAAAGAGAAACAAGCTAAAAAGACCATGAGAAGCACATACACACTCAGATAGACGTACTCACAAACAAGACCCATTAAAAACCCAAAATTGGAAACCATAATATGCAAACAAAAGACCAGTAAGGCCATAAATGCACAAAGACATTTAGGCAAAGAAATCTGCAGCAATGCCCTTGAGTTAATTTTATGTTGGCCATGTCCTGCTGGGCATGGGGCCTGCCATGAAGTGTGGTTTGCATGACCAGTGAGACTGTCCTTTTAGAGCAGCTGTTGCTTGGAGACAGCCTCTGGGTTGCGGGGAGCTTGTGTCTAGGTCCCCGTCTCAGAGCTGGGACCTCATCTGGTTTGGGTCTGTATAAGCCCTGCGCATGCTGCCTCAGTCTCTGTGAGTTCCTATGAGTGCCAATCCTGCTGTGTCTAAACGGCCTTGTCTCCTCGGTGTCGTCCATCCCCGTTGGCTTCTGCATAGTTCCCTGAGCCCTGAAGGGACAGATTTGCTGGAGACATCCCATTTAGGACTGAGTTTTCCAAGGTCTCTCACTCTCCGCCCATTGTCCGGGTTTAGGTCTCTATTAGTTCCCGTCTTCTCTAGGGGAAAGCTTCTTTGATGGCGACTGAATGAGACATTGATCTATGGGTGTAGTAGGATGTCGTTAGGAGTCGTTTCATTGCTGTGCTCCTTTAGCAGAACAATAATACTTGTTCCCCCCTCCCCACCCCTCCCCTCCCAGCCCCCTCCCCAGGTCCATGCCTATCTAGTCTCAGACTCTTGGCCACCTGAGCAGTGTCAGGCAGGGGTTCCATCTCACGGAGTGGGCCTTCAATCCAACCCAACGGTGGTTGGTTACTCCCACAACTTAAGTGCCACTACTGCACCACCAGCGCATCGTGCAGGCGGGTCACCATTGTGGACTGAAGGGTTTGTAGCTGGCTTGGGGTTCAGCTTTCTCCTCTGGTAGTATACAGAGTGTCTTCTAGTACCATGAACACTAGTCACTAGGGGTTACGGTACTAGTTAGGTCCCAGCTCGACTTTTCCATGTTCAGTAATATATTTAGATGTTGTCTTCAGCAATAGGGCCTTTCCGTGAGTTTGTGGGGAGCAGCCAATAGCCTTGGCAATAACCCGAGTTGTTTGGAGGATTCCATGGGGCCCCTTGACTAACGACTCAATTAGATGTAACTTATTCCTGGCACTGGATGTTTCACTTGGTGGCAAAAAAAATTACCTATGTGATGTTGTGTTTCCCCTGTTATTTGGTGACTCCATTTAGATTGTTAGAAAAGAATATTTATTTAGAAAATATTTATTAGAAAATAATTTAAATGGAATCCCCAGATAACAGGAATATGGAAACCTACTACAGTTAAAGCTTCTTTAAAAAACACATACATGTATATTATATATATAAAATATATAACATAATATAAATATTTATATTAGCATACATAATTTCTATTATATACATTATATAACACATGTAATATAAGTATATGTTTATATTATATTAAGTGCATAATAAGTTATCAAGTATATTGATTATATAATTATATGTGTATGGTTAATTATGTATTATATATAATATTATATGATATATATGGTATGTGTATTGTACATTATGTTTTATATATATTATATATATTAAAAGAAGCTTTTACTGTAGTAGGTTTCCATATGACCTCATACAGTCCTTAGTTTTAGCTGCTCCTCCCCATTTGACCCTTCCATTCCAGTCCTCCTCTGTCGATCCATAACTATCTATTCTATTTCTTCTTCCTAGGAAGATGCTTCCTTCCCTTGGGATCCTTTACTTTCTACCTAACCCCTGTGGTTATACAGATGGTAGCCTGCTTCTGGAGTACTTACCAGCTAACATCCACTTATAAATGAATACATACTGTGTTTGTTTTTTTGCATCTGGGTTACCTCACTTGGGATGATTTTTTTCCTAATTCCATCCATTTACCTGCAAGTTTCATTATTTTGTTTTTTTTTTTAACAGCTGAATAATAGTCTGTTGTATAAATATACTATATTTTCCTGATCCATTCTTCAGTGGTTGGACATCTAGGTTGTTTCTCACTTCTGGCTACTGTGAACAGAGCAGAAATGAACATAGATGAGCAGGTGTCTCTGTAGTGGGATGTGAAGTACTTTGGGGTTATGCTGAAGCATGATCTACCTGGGCCTTGATGTGTCTGTGTCCGGGTTCTGGAGGGACCAGCACACTGGTTTCCATGGCTGTACAAGTTTGCTCGCCCCCCAGCAGTGGAGGAGTGTTCCGCTTACTCCACATCCTCGCCAGCATGAGCTGTCATTTGTTCTACTGATCTTGGCCATTCTGACTAGTGTAAGCTGAAATCTCAAAGTCATTTAGATTTTCTCTAATGACTAAGAATGTTGAGCATTTCTTTAAGTGTTTCTCAGCCATTTGTGTTTCATCTTTTGAGAATTCTCTATTTATGTATATCATTATTTAATTAGGTTGTTTGTTTTCTTATGTCCAGTTTTTTGAGTTCTTCATATATTTTAGATATGAGTCTCCTATTGTATGTGTAATTAGTAAAAATCTTTTCCCATTCTGTTGCCTGTCTCTGAATGATGGTGTCCTTTGCCATACAGAAGCTTTTCAATTTCATGAGGTCCCATTTATTAATTGTTGTTCTTAATGCCTGCACTATCAGCGTTCTGTTCAGAAAGTCTTCTCCTGTGCCAGTGAGTTCAAGACTGTTCCCCACTTTCTCTTCTATGAGGTTCAGTGTCTCTGGTTTAATGTTGAGGTCTTTGGTCCATTTGGAGTCGAGTTTTGGACAGGGTGATAAGTATGGATCTATTTGCATTCTTTTTTACATGCAGACATCCAGCTTGACCAGCACCATTTGTTGAAGACACTATCTTTTTTCCAATGTGTATTTCTGGCTTCTTTATCAAAAATCAGGTGTCCAGAGGTGTGTGGCTTTATGTCTGGGTCCTTAATTCGATTCCGTTGACCAACATGTCTCCTTTTATGCCAGTGCCATGTTTTTCTTACTGTTTTTCTTATAGCTCTACAGTACAATTTGAGATCAAGAATAGTGATATCCCCAGCAGTTCTTTTATGATTCGGGATTCAAACAGCAACTTTTTTTTTTTAATGGTTTTTCAAGACAGGGTTTCTCTGTGCAGCTTTGTGCCTTTCCTGGAGCTCACTCTGTAGCCCAGACTGACCTCAAACTCACAGAGATCCGCCTGGCTCTGCCTCCCAAGTGCAGGGATTAAAGGCATGCGCCACCACTGCCCGGCTCAAACAGCAATTTTTAAAATCAAACATTGTAAAATAATACAGGCCAAGGATTTGATACATGCAGGGAATGGTAATAGGAAAATATTATAAGTTTTCCCTACTTAAGTCATCATGTTTCTGCGTGAGCAGAGAAGTTTATGTGCACAATAAAAACCCTGCGGTTCCTATCCTTAGTTTCTGATCTGAGCCAAGGTTTTTTAGTCAGTGTATTGGCACTGCATGGCTTGCCAACACAAGCATTTTAAAGAGAGGCTGCATTGACATCCTGTGACACAGTAGGAGACCCTGTGGCCAGAAATAGCTACGATTGCCTGTGTGTTTGATTCTTAATGGATTATTGGTTATAGTGTATCCAGAAAGTTTTACTGTTGATGACTTCTTACACATTCAGCTATTCGACCCCATGTAGTTAGAGAATTGAGTCCTAAGCTCTGACTTCAGGGAGCTGTGTCATGTCTGAGAGCCTTATGGTCATTCAGTATAACTGCAAGAGAATGCCTTTAGTTCCAGATGTCCAGGAAGCTGACGTGGAAAGATCACCTGAGCCCAAGAGTTCGAGGCTAGCCCAAGCACCCTAGGAATACCTGGTTTAAAAACAGTAGTGAAAAAGGATGCTTGCGGCACCATTTTCCTGAGCCTTCCCCACACTGTAAAGCTTAAGTACAACCATTATCCATTGGGGATTCTTAGACTGTTGAGGCTGCTGGCCTCAGCTGGGCTTCGAACTCTCCCGTTTAGGAAACTAATCCTGGAGGTCTTCATCTAGCTTTGAATCTTCTGGAGAGGCAGGAGTCAGCTCCACCTCTGGGCTCTGGTTGCCTGTGTTTATTTTCCAAGGCAGCAACTTTGATAAACTTTAGTTCTGATGACGATAACACTCCTGTGATTGACAGTTGTGTTAGTTACGTGTTAACAGTAGGGTGGGCTTTCCAGCTAAGTGCCAGGCCCCCGGAGGTGGCATTCCCTGTACTTAGCCAGCCTGGGAGTTGAGAGTATCTTGATGACAGGAACTAAGCTTCCTTCGACCAGTCAGGAGGAGTGACTGGGGCGTTCAAGAAAGAATCTCTATAGCTTAACAGAGAAGCAAAGCAGGGAGATCATGTCTTTACAAGGCTTCTGGGGAGTGACAGCCCTGTTGAGCCAGGCTCTGAGTGTCAGCAGACACTGAGTGTCAGCAGTCAGCTGGTCCTATCACCACAGCGGTTATTCAGGCCCATGGCATACATGGTCTATAGTGCTCAGTCAAGCCAAGAGCAAGTACCACAGCGGGGGACATGGGCACCCTCCTGGGAAACACCAAGGTTTAGAAAGAGGCGGTATCAGTGACAGTGTCCTTTCGTTAGTTTCCTCTCCAGTGCCGGACAAATACCCATGCATGTTATCTCCTCCAGTATAACCCAGAGTCGGAAAACAGACTTGCGGTGACTTTTCATTGGCATCTGAAAGAAAAACACTTACTGACCTCAATAGAGTGAGCAAGCAATTAATGAGGAAAAGAGCTGACTGAAAGTTTCCAGCCGGGCTGTTTTGAAAACCCAAGCACGGATGCCTGGCTCTGGAATTTGTAACATAAACTCCATTCCCTCTTCATTTATACATCTCTGGAATGGCAAGATCTACTTGGCAGCTCTCTTCTATCAAATCCAGTCCACATTGTGCTTAGCTGCAGAAAGCCCCACACTAGAGGACTCCCACGGGTCCAGCAGCTGGCAGTGTGTAACGGGAAGAAGCTGGCCGTGGACTCTGTATCTGAAGCTGTGTCATGCTTTGTGAGGCTGTGAGTCACTGCCAGCTAAAACAACATGAGTCATTGCTTAGAAGAAGCCCCACTGTGGCAGATTTCGATTAGGCCAATCCTAAACAAATGGGATACTCCCAGGATGCCAGTGTTTCAAAAAATCCTTACTATGCAGGTTTTAGCTGTTAACCACCAGTTTGTTCTCTAACTTAGAGTTCAGGGGAATGCTTTGCTGCTCAGCGGACTAAAGGGTGAACTTGAGAAAAGAAACCCTCTTCAGTTAACCAAATCCCCCCCTAGGCTGTGCTCCTTTCTGTCTCCCCCACACCCTGCCCCACACCCATTTCACCACTGCTCTCTTAATCTGGCTTAAGAGCAATTGGGTTAAAATCCCTGAAATTAAAATTGTAATCTCCTCGCTGTTTCTCTCTTCTTGCATCCCAGTGACCTCTCCGTGTATTTATTCCTCTGGACATAAAGTATGATTTTAAGGTAGATCGTGGAGTGGACAGATAGCGTAGCTGGGTAATGCAGTTGTTCAGGTGCAGATGACAGGCAGGTTGTGCAGATAGGAACGAAGTGCGGGCTTCAGCAAAGAAGTTTGGATACTTTGGTGACTGTGCAGTGAATATTAGGAAAAGTGACTTGTCTTCTGTCTGGGAGTTACTTACTAAGATTAGAAATTCGGCTCAGGCAGCATCGGATGTCACAGGTGGCCCTTTGTCCTGTAGCTGGTGAGGTTGGGAAGTGTGAAGGGCCATCAGACAGTCAGCCGAGGAGGAGGGATGTTTTGGAAAGTTTTCAAAAGGTTTTGTCCACGGGAGACTTCAGCATCGGGGATGGTAACATCTGGACCGGACAAGGTTTGGTGGGAGAGAAGAGGCCTAGAGACAGCAGTGGATGGAAAATGGAAACCTGAAGAGTTTTGCTAGCTAGGGGGGATGGGAGGAGGTGGTCTGGGCCTGGGGAGCCCATGACCGTGACCAAGAGGTAGGAACATGTGGAAGCCAAGACATTATAACCATCAGCAGTAGTGAAATGGCCAATAATGGTGAGATATTTTTAGTGTGATGATCCCGGGTGCAGTGGGTTTCCAGAGTGGAGGAGACGGAAGCCAGTTTGACGCCGGTTGCAAAGAGAATGATGAATAAAGCAGGTGAATCAATCCTACAAGCGAGAGACGTGGCAAAGGGAAGGGGACATTTTTAACTATTTGTTTCCCATCACTCTTTATTTATGAATGGGTTTACTTTTACTACATCACTGTCAGTACTTTTTAATCACATCTTTGGATGGGATCCCACTGTGCCTTTTTTATCCACGTCGCCTGCATGGATCATGTCTACATTTCAAGTTCTATTACTCTCCTTTGTGATTTCCCCATGTTCCTCATTATCCTTAAAGTTAAAAAAAAAAAGCTGAAAATCTGATAAAAGTCAAGAAAGAAACCTAGCATTTCTAAAATATGTTTCCTCACTACTATTTAATATCCTTTGATAATACATGTGGTTTAGGTGTGTGCATATGTTCATATGTTGGAGGCTTGGCCCCCTTGATTGTTCCCAATGGCGGTGCAAAGAGGTGGGTATTTTGGAGGCATGCTAAAATTTGCCCAAGGGTCATTTCATTCCTTAAAACAAGAAAGATTTAAATTCTGATAATCACAAGAAGAAAACTAAAATTTAAAAACAACTTCTTTTTTTTTAAAATTTTTTAAATTTTTTTAAATTTTTTTTTTTATTAAAGATTTATTTATTATGTATATAGTGTTCTGCCTGCATGTATGCCTGCAGGCCAGAAGGGGGCACCAGATCTCATTACAGATGGTTGTGAGCCACCATGTGGTAGCTGGGAATTGAACTCAGGACCTCTGGAAGAGCAGCCAGTGCTCTTAACCTCTGAGCCATCTCTCCAGCCCTAAAAACAACTTCTATAATGTCATATAAGATACTGAACGCTGGTGCTACAAATACTGGTTAAAAACTGTTAATGAGAATGGATAAATGTGTTCAGGGTCAGTTACTGTAGCATCCAGCATTGGAGTTTTGGGGGGCCAGACTATCTTTCATTTCAGTATCCTAATTCAGTCTAATGGCCCTGAGTGGACATTCAGTGTCAGAACAACTGAATGAATGAATGAGGAAAATCTGTGAGCTGCTCTGGAGGAGCAGATATACTAATATTCCAGGCTTAGTTGGTGAGAGGGGAGTTGAGGGGAGCTCCTCAGAGGAGGTGATGCCGCAGTAAAACCCTGAGATGAATAGGGGGAGAGTTTTGAGTAGGAAGAACACTGTGGCAGATGCATGATGAACAGGGTTGCAGTGGTGCAGGTAGCCACAGTGGCTGGGAATGCTGGTCCCTGCGATCTGAGACAGGGCTGGAGGGCCGGAGGGCTGGAGGCAGTTAACCTGTGATCTGAGGGGAGGGGCGGAGGGAGGGCAGGGGGAATTTACTGTCTTCTTTGGATAAAACAGGTCACACAAAGGTCAGCGGTGTACCTGATGTCTTCACTGGGTAGCAAAGGGGTTCCATTAACTGACCTCTAGGGCTCCACTAACAGCTGAATTCTGTTTCCTTATGATCAGATTGGAAATTATGGTGATTCCAGAACCAAAATATGATTTTAGACCCGCACTAATTTTATAATAGCAGCATTTTCTCTCTAGTTTAACGTTGCTGATTTGCTTATGTGACTGGCTTCTCAGGTTCTTATCCAGTGTCTATAGCGAGTTGTTTATTGTGTTCCATTACTTTAATGAAGTTGGGAGACTTCGCCTGAGTCGCTGAAGTTGGGGGGTTGTGTCGGAAAGATGGGTGTGCACAGGCTTCTCCCCCAAAACACAACCTATCCAAGAAACAGGATTGATTCTGATTTTGAAGATTATTGTATGTTGAGATCTCAATTAATAGGAGTGTTGGGCATTGTTTAATGGCATAATACATTATTATTACTGTTATTATTATTGCTCAAGGTTAAGGAGAGGATTCACTAATAACCTCTTTTTAGAAAGATAAATTATGTTAATATTGTATGTAATAGTCTCAATACTTTATAAAGTATAATTTAATTATATTTAATCTAGTTAATGTGATTTAATTTGTATCCTATTTTGGTAGAAGATTGGAATGAGTTTAATGTAATTTACACAGAGATGTCCAAGAACATAAAAGACTATTGTTCAATTATGTTCTCTTTAACATTCTAGTAAAACACATGCATATGCAATTTATGGAGGAAGTCTATTTTACTTTCTCCCTGGTTTTCTGCTTTTTTGTCCCCCCTGCCCCATTTTTTGGGTCTTAGTGTTGATACTTGATGAAATTATAAGGATATGCCTCTGAAGGCAATATGTATAGAGACTTGAAAGGAAGTCCTCTCTTCCATAAGCCATGGCCTCTTCTCATCTGCACAAGAGGACGCCATCTACTAGTAATGATCCCAATACCACCAGGACTTTTAAAATAATACCTGGAAACTAAATCTTCTGTTTAGTTACATCAGTCCCCTCTTTTAAAACTTTATTTGTTCTTCGATAATTTTATGCAGTGCATTTAGGTCGTACCCACCTGTCTTACCCTTTAACTCCTTCTGGATTCCCTCTTTGAAAAGAGGTGGGGGATTCAGTATGTGATGGGTACAGTCTGATGATTCGGGGCCCATGTGGTTACCATCCAAACGAAACACAGACCATTTCCACCAGCCTCCATGTTCCCCTCAGGGCTCCTCCTTCCAGCCCCACCCCTTGCCAGGCAACCTGCTTCTGCTATCTGTCACCATGGATTAGCATGGCCAGCTTTTGGAGGTTGTAGAGACTGTCGCAGACAGCATTACTTTGTGTCTGGCTTCCTTTTACTCATTGCCACAGTCTTTGAGACTTGAATATAAGGCTGCATCGTAGGCTGGAAAGTGGTGAGAATGTCCAGAAACCATTTGCTGCTTTTCTTCAGTTATTGTCCTCAACTGTCATCTGGTTAAGGAGGCAGTCAGCAAGGAAGCAGGCTCAGGCCGGCACCCATCAGAGTCAGAAAACTAAGCTCACTCTCCTACCAGGACTCTGAGTCATGAGATTTGCCTCTCCACAGCCAATTGCGTGACAGAGAGCATTTTCTGTGTGATAGAGCAGAGTGGAAAGAGGAAGTGATGTAGCTGGGTGGAAAGACGAAGTGATAGAGCTGGGCAGAAAGACAAAGTGATAGAGCTTGGCAAAAAGAAGAAGTGATGTAGCTGGGCAGAAAAAGGAAGTGATAGAGCTGGGCAGGAAAAGGGAGTGATGTAGCTGGGCAGGAAAAGGGAGTGATGTAGCTGGGCAGAAGGAGGAAGTTGTGTAGCTGGGTGGAAAGAGGAAGTTAGATGGCAGGCTACAGAAAGGTATATAGGCGTGAGGAAACGGGAAGTAGCTCGCTCTTGGGCTGAGGATCTCCTAGAGGTAAGACGTGGCTGGCTTGCTCTCTGATCTTTCAGTTTTCACCCCGATATCTGGCTCTGGGTTTTTTATTAATAAGACCTGTTAAGATTTGTGTTACATTGTGCATTTCAGAGTGGATTGATTCTTTGATTTTTATAATTATCAATGCTGAGAACACTACATTGCATAAAATCATTGTACCAATGACAGAAGTATGCTTAGGGCTGTTTTAGTAATTGTTGGAAATCCTGTCCTCATTGTAAGCAACATTCATTTAACAATTTTTATGAAATTGCATTTTTTGTTATGACCACAGACACACACTCAATACTTACGTGCGGTGATGGTAGGAAAACGTTTTTAAAAATCTGTTTTCCATAATTAAACCATATGTTTCTACACAGAAAATACCGTGTGTGCAGTAAAATCATTGCAGCCCGTGCTCCCCACAGGCTGTGTCTGAGCTGGGGTGTCCCTGGCAGTGTTCTCTGGAGTTGTGAGTGTGTCAATAACACACATAGCGCAGTGTTGTGTGTTCAGAACGAAGGCGATCTCTGCCAGCAACACCCCAGGTCCTTGATGCATCTCATTGTCAGACTAAATTTTGGTTGTTGAGAATTCAGAAGCCTTTTATCATTACCAAGTGTTTCGTGATCCCAAGTTTTGTTATGAAAACCCGTATGGGTTTGTGACCCACCCTTTTAAAAGGTGAGGGAGGCATGGGGATTCACACCTGTAATCTTAGCATCAGGTGGAGGCTGAGGTGGGAAGATCACTGTGCGTTCAAGGCCAGCTTGGGTCACACAGTGAGTCAGTGAGTTTTAGGTCATCTTGAGCTGCAGAGTGAAACCCTGTCTTAAATGGTGAACCCCCCCTTCCCCTCAAGAAAGCTACAGTTTGGTCAGGATTGGTGAGATAAAGAGAGCTTCCAGCAGGGCCTACTCATCAAGCTGCTGTGGGAAGCCAGTCATGGAAAGTACGGAGGATTAGTCTCTAGAAAAAAGGAAGTGATGCCCGTTACATACTTCCTTTTTATAAGAAAGTAAACCCATTGTTTTTGAATTTGTTATTGTATCAGCATCATTATCATCAAGTGTGTGTGTGTATGATGTGTGTGTGTGTGCATATGTGTGTGCATGTGTGTGTATGTGCATGTGTGTGTATGTGTGTTTGGTGTGTGTGCATGTGCGTGTGCATGTGTGTATGGTGTGTGTGTATTGTGTGTGTGTGCATGTGTGTGTATGTGTGTATGCTGTGTGTGCACATGTGTGTGTATGTGTGTTTGGTGTGTGTGTGCATGTGTGTGTGCGTGCATGTGTGTGTGTATGCTATGTGCATGTGTATATGGTGTGTGTGCATGTGTGTGTATGTGTGTATGGTGTGTGTGTGCGCGCGCGCACGTGCACTGGTGCATGAGCGCACTTGTATGTCCAGCATGTGTGTGGAGGTCAGAGGACAACCTTCTAGAGTTCGTGTTCTCCTTCCACCACGTGTGTCCCTCCCAGAGGTCAAACTCGGGTCATCCAGCCAGGCAGCCGCCATCTTTACTTGCTGAGTCTTCTTGCCCTCCTCCCGCATTGCAGCTTCATTCAGGTTTGCACACTGACTGGAGGAGGAGTAAACTAGGCGCTTACAAGAAGTCGGCTGGAGAGGTCTCTCCTGAGCGATTATCTTCTTTGTCCTTGTGACTGACAAGTCACATTAGCTCAGACACAGCAGATTGACCGCCGGAGGAACTCTCTTAGCTTATGTATTTTAAAGTAATAAAGGAGAAAGCAAGAGGCAGAGAAAGAGATGTAGGGATTCAGGCAGTGGCATTCGGAGTGTGACCAGGGTTCAACCAAGGGTGATGGTTGACATTTATCAAGGAGTGTGGGAGAAAAGCCCACTATTTTAATCACTTTATCCGCACTATTGTTTTAGTATTATAAATGGATGAGAAGAACAAATGTTAAATTATTTGCCCAGAAAGGAGACGTCTAGATTCTCTGATACTCTGTTCATCCATCCATCCATTCTTTCTATTTTTGTAGTTTGTTTCAACAGACATTCACGGGTTGTCTTCTTTGAGAATGGCAAGAGATGAAGGCAGAAAGATGCCGCTCTTGTGACAGGGCATCCGTGTGGTCCAGAGGACTGTGAGTGATGTTCTGTTTGGTACTGCAGTTGCTAGAGAGAAAGCACCTTCGATTCAGGAAGAAGTGGTATTCAGTGGCGTGGATGACCTAATGTGTGATGTGTATGTGCCTATCAGTGTGCAGATGGATAAGGTGGAGGGCGGGAAGACGGGCCAGTAGTTCAGGTTAGATACGTTAAGGGATTGTGGGAGGCTATGGGAGACTCGAGGATCTGTTTAGCAAGATTTTTAATTAAATACAGCATGGGGTTGACAGAACAGACAAATTATCAGAGAGACTTCAACTAACTATCCAAAAACAATGAACTAAGCTAATAAAACACTGCCTCCTTAGGGAGGATGTCTTCAATTCCTCATGGATGTCCTTCATTTTGAAGAAAAAAAAAATCAGACGAGCAAAATTTTCATCCTTTTAGAGCCTTTGAAGAATTTATCTGTACTCCCCACTCCCCCCCAAAAAAATTCCTAATCATTGGAGTCACAGGATTGGCAACTGTGTTCCTAACTAATCATAAACACACACAGAAGTCCTAGTGGTTCACCCAAAGTCCCTGTGTCCCAGCTTCGTATTCTGCAGAAACAGACGCGACTCTTGCCCTGTGAGTCATGCCATTTCTGAGTTTAGCTTGGCTTGCGGTTGAGTGACCCATTTGGGTCTTGTGTTTAACATAGTTTTCTGGTGCAGAAAAAGGCAGGCAGAGTCTAATGCAATCACGATCTTTCCTGAGCATTCTGGTGTTGCCATGAAGGCGGAAGAGACTGTGTAGGTTATCTCAGACCCGGCCATGTGCAGTTAAGCTTATTGCTAGCTGTGCTATGGAATGCACCCTCATTTGTTCTAGTAAAATGGCAAAAGGGATTCAGTTAGAGATTTTCTGCATTCCTGGAATTGTGCCCACCCCAGCAGAGAATTTTCCAGTTTCCAGAACATGATTGGACTTTAAATTCAGCCTGTGTCCAATCACATGAGCTTTTTAACTACATCACTACCTATTTTGAGAAACTTATTTAACATCTGGTGTATCTTTATATTTATAGATGCCATAACCATATTCTGTACCCAGAGAGACCTCTCCCGGTACTAAGAGTGCTTCTTTAGTGCCTAGGATTAACTTTAAACAAGTGGAAGACAAGTTCAGTGTAAAAATAGTGTGGATCTAAAATAGGGCTTGGCTGGAGGCCGCTGTTAAATGCTTCCTCGCATAGTCAGGGGGTTTCTGGGCAGTGTGACCTTAAGGACTGCTGTGACAGGGCACTACTCTCTGGCATTGTGTGAGAAGGCTGGTAGAGCACAGGCCTGGAGGGCCTGGGTGTACAAAGTAATCCCTGAGGAGATGGTCCGCTTCTGCTCTGAAGTAGGAAATGTTAATAAACATGTAACAAGGTCAGGGCCCAGGAGCGTCCTGATTTCTAGTTGTTTCTCAGGGAAGACCAGGAGAGTGGAAGTGTTTTGGATCTCACACATCTGTAATGCAGTCCTCTCAGCTGTTGCCTGCTGAAAAGGACGAGGAAAGCCGTGCATCGCTGGACTGTCTCATCCGTGGCCCAGGGCCCGTTAGGTGTTTGCTTAGTGTTGCCGATGCTTTTCTTGGGTACCCAGGCCAGTATGTGTCTGCGTGGGATCACCTGTCCCCCCATCTTCTGTGTAGTGTGTGTGTATGCACACGCGAGCGCTTGTACAAATGAAGCATTTCTGAGGTCCAAGATAAATTTGAGCACATATCTGCCCTACAACATGGAGCAAAAGCATTGAGCCAGAAAATGAATTAGGGCAGCCAAGTGGGTGTGGTCCATTGGCTTGCTGTCTGTGTAGTAGGTCAGAGAGCACTAAGCTATGGATTGAGGAATGGTTAATGTACAAAGTAGTTAATGTCATGAGTAGTAAGTAAAGAAGCATAGTTAAACAGAAAAGTCAGAAATCTACAAGCTAGATATCACTCTTTTCTATAAGCATTCCATAGGAATACTGGCCGACAAGTTCCTGAGCTTCAGACAAGTTTCATGTTCTTCTTCTCTCCCAGGCCTTTCTATCTGTCAGTTTACAGGACACGTGTGCCGGAAGAATCCTTAGAAAAACATATAGCCTCCCTTTCCAAACGAGGAGACTTAAGCTATAAGCAACCCAAGCCTCTAAGGATGGAACATTTCCTGTGTTAGTTACTTTTCTGTTAGCCAAACACTGAACTGAGAGGATCACCGCACGAATACGCAAGGCTTGCTTTGGCTCCCAGTGTGGGAGGTTTCAGCCTGTGATCAGTTGGCACCCATGGTTGGGCCTGGCTGAGTCAGCACAGCTTGGCTGGGTGTGCAAGGCAGAACAAAGCTGCTATCAGGGCCAGGATGTAGAACCGAAAAGAGAAAGGCTATTGTCCTGTAGTCTGCCTTGAGGGCAAGTTCCCAAGAACCTAAAGACCCTGCTAGACTGCATCTCCAAGATTTTGTCACCTCCCGGTAGATCTGGGTTAAAGGGAACACTTGGGCCTTTTGGAGACAGTTCAGATACAAGATACAGCATTTTTTTTTTTTTTTTAATGGAAAGAACTTCTCATCGTGCTTCCTCATACGGGTCTCATTCCTTCCCATGTGCCATGTGGCATCTGAGTGTATTGTATTACTCCATCTATACTATATTTTATAGTGTCTGTATTATTTAGTGTCTGATGGCTCATGTGTAACCCAGGGGTTCTGGTTTTTTTTGGTTTTTTTGTAACTTGATTTGGTGACTCTTGCAGATGACATTGTGTGGCAGTGTCTAAAGGTTGTGTGTGTCTACATGTATTACAGCCCCACAGGTTTTGTTCTCCAAGGTAGATTGCATCTTACTTTATAGAATGAGCAGCTGAGACATAGAGGGCGATTTATTCGACTAAAGCCTGGTGTTCTCGTTCTAAAACTCATAACGCTAACCATTAGTTTAAAAGAAAAAGCTTGTACTACAGTGCACACACCATGACAGAACTTATGCCCTTAGCCATTGTGATGGGTCACCTCTCTGTCTACTCTCCTTGGTCTTCACCTGCTTAAGTCCCCTTGTCCCCAGGGTTTAGGCTACAGGTTATGTTGTCCAGAGTCACCCCCCCCCATGCCTTCTGCGGCTGTCTCCCAGTATGGCTCGGTTGATCTTTATGTTGCTAGTGAACCCCACCTACTGGAGCCCCCAGTCTGCGAACCCCATTGACATGTGTGATGTCATCACTTTGTAGATGGGCCTATCCCTGAGCTGGACTGCAGCCCCCTGAGAAGCAGGAGTTGAGGTTTCTCCTCTAGATCTCTGTACCTAGCAACGGGCCCATTGTCTCTGGAACTGGGGGAGGGAGGTTGTGTATGACTTTTCTTTTCCAACACTGGGAAACAATATAATTGGCTCTGGTTAAAAGTTATCTTATGAAACTTTTAAAAATTAATTTTACACTGAGAAACAGAATATGAGACACTAAAGAAATATATTCACATGCTAATCTGGGATCCGGCTCCTCGCAGCCAGCTGATTATATTTTTACTTTGTCAGATTTTTATCTCTTGGAAAGGAAAAAAAAAAACCAAAAAAACAAAAAAACCCTAGGAAGTGAAAGAGAAAAGGGGAAAGGCTTTTGTTTCTGAGCGTGAACGTGGAGTCTGGGTGACCTCAGGGTGAGATGGTTCTGCCTTGAGATCATTTGTCTCCTGATGAAGTGCAACATCTAATTGAGGGCTCAGAGATTTGAGGTGATTCAGAGAATATCAGATCGTATAATTTTAAAGACTGCAAAATTATAGCTACAGAAATATGCCCCAAAATTGAAATTGTTAAGGCCAGAACACAGAAAAGCACAAGGGCCTATACTGAGTCAGGGAGAAACTTCACTCAGTTCTTGGACAGGCACAAACCGGTTCTGTGGGGGTGTTTTAGCCACTCAAGGAACTCCAGTCCCACCCCCTACAGCTCTCGTGGCCCACCCCTGGCAATATTTTAAATCTCAAAATACAATAGCACTGACTTTTTGTAATTTTGCAAATCACAACATTTGCCCTATAATTTTCTTTTCTGACGTTAGTTTGATTTTCTGTCCTTGAAGTTTCCTAAGGTTATGAACATAATGGCAATTGCTAAGACAAGAAGCCAATTTTCTTATTACAAGAAACAGCAAACCTCTTCCAGTTTTGAAGTCTTGCCTACAAAGTTTGAAAAAAAAATTCCAGGCATCTGGAAAATCCAACTTCAGAAATGAGTGTTTAATAAAGAGAGCTACATTTGGAGAACAGACCTATTTGATTATATTTAAGTATTAAACAGATTAATTTTCAGGATGGCCATTCTTTATTATATGCCTTTCATTGACATGAGATTATATTAAGAATTTAATTTTAGCTTGCTCTACAAATTGGCCAATGCCCATTCACCCTTGGTAGACTAATAACATTTCTACTCAGCCATGGTTTGTGATAATGCTCATTACTACTTAGAGAAGGACCTTGAGGATAGCCAGATGGGAGTCTCTCCTTCAAGTTCCAGGATCACAGTTGATGTAATTACTTCAGCAGGATGTAAGGCTGTTGTGAAATCCTGGGTCAGAGCCACATCCAAGAAGCTCAGGGAGAGACAGCTCCTCCCTGCAGATTCCATCAGGGGCATCTCAGAGTCAACAAAGGAAGGACATTAACTTCACCCATGGTTTACCAGCTTTTTCTTGGTCTTGTTTGCTTCAAGCTTGGTCCCTTACGGCTGTGCTGTCTACACTGGAAGTCATTTATGTCCTTAGGAAAGTCAAGACTCATGCAACGTTACAAAGATCCCCGAATCAGCAAAAGCACTGACTGCTAAACCCACAGCTGCCTCCATATAAGGAGGATTATGGAAAGGGATTCTAGAAATAGAATAGGTTCTAGAAATTTCTCAAGATCAGTTCTTAGACTAGAATTACAATGTGGTGACATGACAGGATTTTCCTCCTCTCAGCCAGAGTGCAGACACAGAACAATGAGGTCCCTTGTTCCTCTTAGCTCTCCCCCGTAGTCACAGTTCAGGAATGCAGAAGGTAAGCCTCTGAGAATTAGGCCAGTATCATAGGACCAGGTGATTTAAAAAAAAAAAACAAAAACAAAACAAAAAAAAAATTTTATTTGCTCATAATCATTCTTTTTCCTTAGTTTGGGGCTTATTGACAATGCTTTTAGGTTTGTTTGTTTTAAGACAGGGTCTCACCATGTAACTCTGGGGACTAGCCTGGAACTCACTATGTAGACCAGACTGGCCTCAGCATCACTGAGATTGGCAGCCTTTCCCTCTTAAATGCCTAGATTAAAGGCATGTCCACCATGCCTGGCAACAATGCTATTGATTATGTTTTTCTGCGTGATAAGCAATATTTGCAAAGGCTTCAGACAATGTGAAAAACAGTCTTTCAAATCTCTCGTAACAGATCAACACTTTTGTGTCTTACAGAAACGTCACTTAGTCAGTGCTCCGAGTGCAGATGGTGACTGGGAAACAGGCCAGAGAAATCAGGGAACTTGTGGTATCTAGATACCCAGTTAGAAGTGGTAAAGCATCCTTGAACGAGACCATAAATATTTCTGCCTGCTTTGTATGTAATATCACAGTCATAAAGTCTTAAATGAGACCATGAGTGACATGAGGACCATTGTTCTGGCCTAAAAATACATTCTGTGAAATTGGCCCTTTAAAATATGCATTAGATCTGGTGATTGTAGACTGTTTAGGTCTTCCCGCTTCAGCCGAAGCACAGCTAAGGCAAGAAGAGTATTTTGTGAGGTCACAATGAGAACAACTCTGTTTTCTTCCAGGTTTTGTGTTTGTGTTTATGATTCATGCTGTAACCTCGCAATGACTGCACACAATACAACGTTTAAATTTGCTCTGTGGCAGGCCACAGTTTGAAGAAAATGACTTCTTTAACTTCAGATAGTCTAAAGTTGGGTTTGAGACCACTTTTTAACAGTTATTCTTGCTGGACAGTGGTGGCACACACTTTTAATCCCAGTGCTTAGCAGACAGAGGCAGGCAGATCTCTGTGAGTTCGAGACCAGTCTGGTCTACAGAGTGAGTTCCAAGACAGCCAGAGCTATTGCACAGAGAAACCCTGTCTCAAGTAACTGAAAAAAAAAAATAAAGTGGATATTTTGTGTGTGTCCTATCTCCCACCCTATTTTTAAAGACACAGTCTTGCTATATAGTCAGTGCTGGCTTTAAATGCTCAGTCCTCCTGAGCTCAACTTCCCAAATGCTAGGATTAGTGGTATGTGCCACTATGCCCAGAAAGTGGGTACTTTTAACTTTTTATAAGGGAAAATATTTGGAGAAATGAGATTGGATTGGTTGGGACATCTTGTAAACTGCTATTTTAAATGTTTGAGTTCTGCGGGTTTCCCTCAGTGGATACTGTGTGTTTCTGAATGCCCAGCATTTAGCCTCAAACCTTTCACCCCAAGCACTTAGTTGATGTAGTCTTAATAGGTAATGACTTAATAGAAATAGTCTGCAGCATAGAAGACAAAGGGGTTGTGATTATGTGTGTCTAACTGTGAACCTGACCCTCCTTTTGTGACTAGGATTTGGCCAATTTCTGGTCTATATTAGTGGATTTGCCCTTAAGGGTTCCCTTGATGATTCTGAAATTCGTGGCACAGTAGATTTCCTGGTTGCAATGACTTTATCTTTGTTCTCCGTATCTGTTTAATTCAGACATGACCATTTGTGTGAGGGAACAAGACAGCCGGTAACTGGGAAGAAATGACTTAAAAATGTTGTCACGGGGTAGAATGTATCAGTTATCCTTGGTCACATGACTCTGAGGCTGTAATTACGTCTCTTGATCTTTAGTGACATTCACGTCTTTCAAGTGTGTGTTTTCAGGGCTTGTTACAGGTCCACTTATATCCAGGCGACTTTTATAGAGGGCCCTGTAATAAAGTGTCATTATCGCAGTGATTTTAAACCTATCTTTGAGTAACTAAGGGCCATTTAGTGTCACTAACTCATAGAATGAGAAGAGAAATTAATGATGAATACCATTCTTTAGCAGCTGTCAAAAGCAGGATAAGGTTAAATGCTAAGATCCTGACTAGGAAAGGAAACGTTGTTCTAATGCATCTCACTAAGCTGGGCAGAATTCCTTCTCATTGGAATTCATTGCTCCTCACTGGAATCCACTGCCCCTCACTGGAATCTACTGCCCCCTCACTGGAATCTACTGCCCCTCACTGGAATCTACTGCCCCTCACTGGAATCTTCTGCCCCTTGCTGGAATCTACTGCCCCCTCACTGAAATTCACTGCCCCCTCACTGAAATTCACTGCCCCCTCACTGGAACCCACTGCCTGCGTGAACAGCCTTCAGGGACTGTCTGTTAACCTTGTCCTCCAGCAGCTCTAATTGTCATGGGGAT
The DNA here is from genome assembly GCA_902168405.1 of Peromyscus aztecus. Taxonomy (NCBI): domain Eukaryota; kingdom Metazoa; phylum Chordata; class Mammalia; order Rodentia; family Cricetidae; genus Peromyscus; species Peromyscus aztecus. The sequence continues at coordinate 7,249 of CABHPQ010174072.1, read as the reverse complement.
AGAACACTAAGATGTGAGCTGCTCCAGGACACCTGTGACCTTCCCTGATACAGAGATGTGCAGCAGGGGTTTCCTCCCTTTCTCCTGCAGGCCAGTTTCCCAAAAGACCTTCATCAGCCACTTTGGTGAATGAGGGTTAGTGGTTGGGACAAAAGAAGACAGTTTTTCAAAATTAGAAGAGGTATGGAAGAAGTTTAGGCCTTGAAGGTGGGTGCAGAATGGGCGAAGCATCAGAAGCCTGATATGATAGGAAACTGAGCAGTGGCTCACTTCCAAGAAGCCACAGCGGGACCTTCAGGGATGTGGACGTCATTAGGTTGGTGATTAGAGACGAGAAGTTATTAGAGGAGAAGACAATGATTTAGTAAAAGGACGACTGGGAAATGAGGCAGGAAAAGCACAATAATGAGAAGCAGGGAAGGTGCCATGTCGTTCATGATGGTCGAGCAACTGGCTTGGAAACTGGCTGTCTTAGTTAGACACCATGACCCTTCATTGGGGCTCACTTACAGTTTCAGAGGTTTAGTCCATTATCATCATGGCGGCGTGCAGGCAGATGTGGTGCTGAGAGTCCTGCATCTTGACTCAGGCAACAGGAAGTCGACTGACACTGGGCGGTATCCTGAGCATAGAAGACCTCAAAGCCCGCCCCCGCAGTGACACACTTCCTCCAACAAGGCCACAGCAGTGCCACTCCCTATGAGGTCATGGGGCCAGTTACATTCAGACTGCCACACCGGCTTTACCATGAAAGATTGAAAACTAAAGTCAAAACACTTAATCAAACCAGCTGCAGCTGCTGTCAGCTCGTGCAGGTCGTGACTCTAAGAAGATGGGGGAAAAGTATTTTAAGGGCCAGTGAGATGATGCAGCGGGTAAAGGCGCTCGTCGCCAACCTTGATGACCTGAGTTTCATCCCTGGGACCCACGCTGTGGAAGGAGAGAACCATCTTCTCCGAGTTGTCCTCTGACCCCTCCTGCACACCACATCATATGTGACCCCCCCCATAAGTGAATAAATGTCAAAAGTATAAATACTTTAAAAATAATTTAAGATTCACATGGTCTATACCAAATTTAGCGAAATGTGGAGAATGAGTGATTAGTGCAAGACTTACGAGTCCGTAGGACTGAGACGGCAGTTGTGGAAGTAAATTCTGTAGATGAAGCGTTTCGTTGTGTTCTCAGAGGAAGAGGAGAGGCTTTGGTGTCAAGTTTTACTTCCAGGAGCATTGGAATTAGTGCTCCTGATGAGTTCTATAGGTAGGAAAAATGAAGTAAAAAGCTCTTCATGGGTAGAAAAATAGAAGATGGGACCACATGATTGTGAATACACATATACATATATACACACACATACCATGATGATGTGTACTTACACATACACATGTGTGTACACATACACACATACATATTACACATGCACAAATACCCACACATGCACATACATATAAACATGAGTAAACACACACAACATACACACGCATGTAACCACATACCACAAACACGTGTACACACACACATACATACATATGTACACATACACACAACAAGCTTGTGTACACACATATGTACACGTGCATACACCTATAGACACATGCACAAACACACACACACATACACACGCATGTAGGCACATACCACAAGCACGTGCACATACATGTGTACACACACACATATACACATACACGCATGAGTTGTCGGACAGTGAACAGCCATCAGTTCTTGGCTTAGATACTGTTGTCTTGTACGGTTTGACTTGTACAATTAATGGTGTCTGTGCATAAATAACTGTGTTTTGCTGTTGTGCGACATTATTCCTGAGGCGACATGAATGTGATAGGTTCACTGGAGACACCAGGGCACCACTGGGTCCACCGTGGTGAACCAGTGAGTCTTGGTGGGGTAACTTATAGGAGTAGAAATGACTCAGGGGCCGCTGTGTCATCAGGGCCCACCCCAACGTGGATGGCAGCTCATGTGACCCGGAAATGCCAAGCTCACTCCACAGCCCGCAGGAAGCTCCACATGGTGAAGCATGTTCCTTCCCAGGCAGCTCAGCTTTACTGACCCTACGGTGCCTGTCAGCAGTCCTTACTGTTCATGGACACGCGGGGATGGAGAGGCTCAGTGAGTCTGGTCGGTTTCAGGAACTTCCTGAAGCTGTTGAGTTGCTTGGTTCCTGATTTTGATCTGCAGGATGGAATGTCTCACCTCCCCTAGAACACCCTACTTTTTAATCTGCCTTTAACATCCCCTGTCTTAATAAGCTTCCCCCCAACAGGGAAGAATTTATCTGGGAAGAAACCGCTACACAACAGTTGTTCAAAATGGGACACTATTTAGAGGAGGAGCCAGTAACAACTGTGCTTGGAGTTCTGACCAAATGGAGATATGTAGTTATGGAGTTTCTGAGTCCCTATATTGTGAAATATATTTCACCTTCCTGAAAATCAGCATCGTTCTTGAATGGCACTTAAACATTTTCCTTATCTACCCAGAAACATCCAAACACCAATCAGTCTTTAGTTTAGTCACTCAGTCATATGTAGGACCACGAAAGCATTGGGGCGTTGGGGTGGTAAGTCCCTGTTCATGTCACTTTCAGCCTCACCCAGACCGTTCGATTTGAAAGAAAGAGATTAACTTCCACCAACGGGAGGGTCTGCAGGAGCTCTTCACTCCATCAGTGGCTCTGTTTCCTCACTAGAAATAAGTGTTCATCTCAGACTTGCTGAGGGTTCGAAACAGCAGTAGGAAGACCTCGGAACAAGATCGGTGTGAGAATTAGTTATCCCCCTGACAGTCTCAGGAAGTGCCGTTCCTCTTGTGCAGCCTTTAATCGTTATTTCCTGTCCTCCTTCCTTTCCTCCTTCCTGCCCCACCTGCCGCACCTTAAGGTGTTGAAGTGAGAGCAGGTCTCCCGGAGACTGCCCAGGAAACACCCTCCAGCTCTTTGCAGAGGATGCGACCTGTTTAATAGTGTTCACAGTTGAGAAACAGGATTGCTTTAAAAGTGGAGAAACCAAGCACTGGGTTAAGTCATGTTTCTCTAACGTGGTAATGTTTAGGAGAAGAAAGCCCCGCTCATCTTCCTCTGAGACGTAGAGGGATGGGGAGGTAGAGTCTAAAGACAGGAGGGGGAATGAAAGACAACCAGCAGAGGCAAAAATGTGTCCAGAAAGTGTGTCCGAGGCAGAGAAAAATGATGACAGAGTAGCCAGCATTACATGTTGGAACATGTTTGAATGGCGCATTATGGGAATATTGGGATGATTTTTGCAAAGCTTGGGTTTTGCAGTTATCTTGAGATTGCTAGTGTATAGGGAAATAAAATTCCCACAGATTTGGTAAAAAGAGCACTCAGATGATATTCCGACTTTTGTCTTCCTATCCCACTGAGTTAGAGGCAAGGATATGGTGTGCAGAATTCTCCAGAGTGCTGTGACCTCTCTTGTCCCTCTGTCCATCTCACTATCATTCCCAAATCAGTGGGACCCGAAACCTCAGAGGCACAGAGATTATCTAGTTTTCCTCACCACTGGTCAGTTCGTTAATGACAGAGGTCCTGGGTCTTCCCAGGAGTGAGTAGAAGTGACTGAGCAGCGCTTTCTGAACCACATAAGCAGGATGAGGCTGGAGAATCTCATAGACTGCCTAGAAGACAGCAAAGGATGCCCGTCAAACCCAGAGACTCTGGAGGGGCACCTGTCGTGGGACTAGCCCTCAGAGGTTCTGTGTCCAAGGAGTCTATTTGACTGGACATACCATTTTATAAATGCCCCTGAGTCATATCTTACGTGTCTTTTGGGGAAAGTTTGTGAAGACAAATGATCACCGAGGAATTACAGGTCTGCTAGACATTTTAGAGATTCCGGGTAAAAACTTCCTAATGCAAATTCGGCACAAGTGAGAGGGGAAAGAGGCTTCAATCCACTGGGCAGCTCGGATAGCTCTCCTCCCTTGATTGGGACGATGCCTCTGCTTCCAGTCCGTTTCCCTCCTGCCCGGGTGGTTCAGAGAAAGACAGACCCACAGACAGATGTAGATAGACAACCCGACAGTGAGTTTTTCCTGCGCTGGCAACCTTCCCTCTAGTGTGTTCGCTTACTATTTTAGAGACGTGAGAGCCGTGGTTCGCAGTCAGAGACTCTAAGGCTAAGAAGGAGGTAGGGTTTATCCTGTGTCTGGTAGGGACAGTGTTGTTTTAAAATAATGTGGGTTTCTGTTGCTCTGTTTTTATTTATTGCAACTTTTGTTATATTCGTGTCAAGTACAACACAGCAAGAAGTATGTTTTAGTAAAATAATTGATTTAAAACAGCTACTGCGCATGTATGGAGCAGACTTTCATTTTACAAGCTGACTGTCTTCTTGTCCCTTTATTTCATCAATACCTTAACAATCATTTGAATGGAGCTATAGTTGATATATTGGCAGGATTTAGTTCTTCTCAATGTGCGCTCTTTCTCTCTCTCTCTCTCTCTCTCTCTCTCTCTCTCTCTCTCTCTCTGTGTGTGTTTGTGTGTGTGGGGGGATGTATACATGTGTATACCTGTGCACACAGAGAGCAGAGGAGGACACGAGGTATCCTACTCTGACTTCTTGTCCTATTCAGGGTTTCTCACTGCACCTGGAGCTAACCTGTTAGCCAGCAATTTCTAGTGATTCTCCTGTCTTTGTGCCCCACGGTGCTGCTGGGTCACAGGTATATGTTGGCTTGGGTCCCCACAGTGCTGGGTCACAGGTGTATGTGACTTGGGTCCCCACACTGCTGGGTCACAGGTGTATGTGGCTTGGGTCCCCACACTGCTGGGTCACAGGTGTATGTGGTTGAGTCCCCACACTGCTGGGTCACAGGTGTATGTGGTTGGGTCCCCACAGTGCTGGGTCACAGGTGTATGTGGTTGGGTCCCACAGTGCTGGGTCACAGGTGTATGTGGCTTGGGTCCCCACAGTGCTGGGTCACAGGTGTATGTGGTTGGGTCCCCACACTGCTGGGTCACAGGTATATGTGGTTGGGTCCTCACAGTGCTGGGTCACAGGTGTATGTGGCTTGGGTCCCCACACTGCTGGGTCACAGGTGTATGTGGCTTGGGTCCCCACAGTGCTGGGTCACAGGTGTATGTGGCTTGGGTCCCCACAGTGTTGGGTCACAGGTGTATGTGACTTGGGTCCCCACACTGCTGGGTCACAGGTGTATGTGGCTTGGGTCCCCACACTGCTGGGTCACAGGTGTATGTGGTTGAGTCCCCACACTGCTGGGTCACAGGTGTATGTGGTTGAGTCCCCACACTGCTGGGTCACAGGTGTATGTGGCTTGGGTCCCCACAGTGCTGGGTCACAGGTGTATGTGGCTTGGGTCCCCACACTTTCACCGCCAGTACTCCTGTCACGACATCTCCTCAGCCCCTCAAACTCTCCCAGATGGTTTTTTTGTGGTCAGAAACTTGAAGGAGTTGTTAGGCAGAGTTGGAATAAATTGAGCTTTCTGAACGGAGAGTCTTAAATATAAGTCAGGAAATTCTGTTTTCCATTTACAACATCCAATTACTGGTCAAGAATAGATTCAGTGGAGACAGTACATTTCTCATTTTGCATCTTTTCTGTACTGCATCTAAAGTTGGGGTGACATCATTGTTTCTGTTACTCACTAATTTACTTTTTAAATTGTACAAATTTTACCATGCTGTACAAAGCATAGTTTCTTGATTTAAAAAAAATTAACCTTTATTTTTATGGGCATGGATATTTTGTCTGTACGTATGCCTGTGCAGTGCATGCATGCAGTACCCATGGAGGTCAGAAGAGAGCATCAGATCCCAAGGACTGGTGTTCTGGATGGCTGTGAGCCACCATGTGAGTGCTGGGAATGGAACCTTGGTCCTCTGGAAGAGCAGCCAGTGCTCTTAACTACTGAGCCATCACTTCGTCCCACTTAGGTGATTTAAAAAGCAACCAAACAAAAACATAATGTTAGCACTTGAGCCCGGTACCTTGAAATTTTAAGGATTTTAAATAAGCAAGGAATGTTCATGGCATAGCAGTTTTCAGCGAATAAAGTAAACTGTATAATATAAACTCAGCAGAGCAGGTCATAAATACAGGAATTACATTTGCAAACCCAGTGGGTGAAAGGAAGCCAAAATCTGAGCACTTCCGTGCACTGTTTTCTCTTGAAAGAAGCAAGTTAGGGAAGAAAGGAAACAAGAGTCTGCTCCCTGGTTGCCGAGTTCTGCTAGTACAACCTGATTTCAAGTTTCACCCCAGGTTGTCTGTGTCAACTCCCCCCTGTGCTTAAAGGCGGTGTCTGCAGGCAAAACTGTGGTCACAGGTGGTTCATTCTTCTCTAAAAAGGCAATTTGTCAAGATTGGAATCAGAGCTTTGTTTGGTGGGAGAAGGTCATGCTAATTGTTGGCAATTTTCTTGGTCAAGGGGCATCAAGATGTAATCAAGAATTTTAGAGGCTTCAAAGGGATTCCTGATCCAAATGCTCAAAGGAGGAGTGTCCCCAAAGACTCCGAGGTGGAATTGTGCCCTAACTTTGCTCACCTAGGTAAACTTACACTAAACTAACATAGTACAAGGACTGCCTGTTTGACAGAATGGATGTGAATAGATGTTTTCTCCTTTAGAGACTCTGGGAAACTCAAAAAGTTCCTTGGCGGACAGTTTGCAAATACATTTGTTTCCATTGTCCAAACTTTAAAACTTGAGATGTCTTGCTGTGATTGAAAACAGCAGTCAAATAGCTCCTAAGATGAGAGACTTATTTAAGCCCTTGCCGTCCTCTCCAGCCCGAGAAGGAATCACTAGGCACAGGTAAAGAAGAAACTCAGAATGTGGAATTGCTTCTACACTGAATTAAAAGGAAAAAAAAAAACAAAAAACAAACAGCCCCAACCAGTAAAATACTGGAGGGTAGCTGCGTGATGTCTGTGACTTCTTGTCTATTTTTTGTTTGTTTGTTTGTTTTAGAAAAAAGTTTTTCCACTGACTTTTTAGTTTAATTTAATTTTTTTTACAACATATTAAAACCACTTTCTAAAATCATTTTCTATAGAAATCCTTCAACATGGAAAGGATCGCTTCCTGGAAAAAGGGATTACTTTGATAAAGCAATAGTTAGTGATTTAGAATTCATTATTAGCCGCAGCTTTCTTATCTCAGATTTGCTATTGCAACTGAACGGATTTCCAGTCTCCCCCACCACCGCTGCTGCTGCATTCCCCTCTAATCTTTAATTCAT
>CABHPQ010174071.1:11588-40116 GCA_902168405.1 Peromyscus aztecus | reverse complement strand
GGCCAGAGAGGTGATGGCTGTTCAGTCACCCCAGACTGTTCTGAGGGTGGGATGTGGGGTTGAGAGAGGCAGTCCTGAGGGTGTTTAAGTACTGAGGCTCTGGGCGGAGCATTTTCCCTTCATAATAGAGCTCAAATTCTCTGAAATGGGCTGTCCAGGAAGACTGGCAGAGTCTCCACCATGTGCCTAGAGTGTGCCCAAGGCCACCTGAATGGGGCCTCTGAGGAGGGAGTGCCCCCTCACGTTCCAGTGCAGATTTAAGGCAGACACAGCCGAGTCTCTGAGTCCAGACATGGCAGGGCCTGGGTGTGGGGAGACCAGTAGTAAATGCCACCCCTTGCCACCTAGCAACCACTTTAATCTCCGGCCCCAGGTTCTTCTGCCTTACTGGGTCTAGGCTGTCAGGGCCACAATCCCAGCCTCTTGGACAGGTCCAAAGTCCCTTGGGCAAGGCAGGTCAGGCCTGTCTTAGTCTTCAGGCCTCTCTGGATCCCGGTTCGGCCACTTGGGACAGGCCTAGAACTGTGGCTGCAAAGATCTCAAGGTGGTCTTTGGGCAGCGTCGGGGCACTGAGCTCCAGGCCTGCTTACCCATCCCATGCAAGTGGTACCACGTGCATCTTGATGGCAGTAACAATAGAAGCATGGCCTTGGTGACACCCAGGACTGCAGCCTCCAGCTGTTTCACCATGGTCCTGACTTTAAGTGTCAGGCGCCACCAGGACCCAAAGTTTAAAGCACAGCAGGGAGGACAAGGAACTGGGCACTTAGAAGTAGAGAGGCCACTGAAGGTCACAGAGCAGCAGATCCTGTATATGATGCGGGTGTTTGTGTCAGGTCTGCAGTGCAGGATAGCCACACCCCAAGGGAAGTATCCCCCCCCCAAAAAAACACACACACACACACACACACAAAAACCCGAAGGTAATTTTGCTTCCTCAACAACAGAGAAGCAGCACGGGTACAGAAGCTGCCAGTGCTGAGCCTGCCTCTCCCCCTTCATGACATGGGCCTTGCAGGGAACCCTGGTGGCTTGGGGCTGTGGGACATGTGATTTTGGTTTGTGGTGAGATGACAACCAAGCAGGGATGGACAGAGGCATGCTGGATGGTCTCCAGAGTGATGTTGGCAAGGGCCACAAATATGGGTGCTCCCAGATCCTTGTTATGGGCTCCCCTTATTGGACTAAGTGAAGGACCTGGGCTGTCACCACCTGCTACCTCTCCACAGCCCCTGTAGGACTGTGGTGCCTGCCCACCTCTCTTCCAGGCCCTAGGCACTGGAAGTGGAGTTCAGTGTCTGGGGGTGCCTCAGGAAAGCCATGTCCCTGAAGTGAGGTGTCTCACGGGCCCTCAATATGGCCACAGTCCCTCTCTTCTCTTCTCAGATAGAAAGCAACTTTGGCAACTACCAGCAGTTTCTCAGTCAGGCCTTGATGTATCTGGACAGCCCCCACAAGACCCTGAAGGGGGCAGCCATGAGGTTCATTGGTAGGTACCCACTCGGCTGCTTCAAACCCCCACCCCCATGTCCCATTACCCGGGCTGCCACAGTGGACGGTCAGGGTCACGTGTCCTGGGTCTACTGCAGGGGCCGTAGCTCCATGTCAGTGAGGGGGTGGGCTGCCTCTGCTGGCCAGTGCTCTCGAAGGGCAAGGGTTGCTATTGCCAACCTTCTCCTTGGCTGTCCCAGGGGCATTGCTTCAGGACTACTTCTCTGACCTTTGCTTCTACTTGACAAAGGACGACGTGATCATCCTTAAGAACTGTGAGTGAGTGGAGCCTTTGGACCCTCGGGTGGCTGAGGCTTGCCTTTCCCGGCACCTGAGGGAGCTTCCTGGTGGGAGACGCTTTTCTCTGGTGGGGGTGAGGAATCACCTTCCCCTCTAGACTGTGGGTCCCCTGGGCCCATCAGCTTCATAGCAAGCTCCTGGTGGGACCCGTGGTCTCTCCTGCAGATTTGGAGGCCCTCAGCCATGACACAGACTCCAGGACCCGAAGGTTCTACCTCAACCATTGGGACGATGTTGTAGAGCTATCCCACTACGTGATGAGCTGAGCCTGCACTTGTCCTTATTTTTGTCTTTGTTGAGTCCTATCTTTATTAAATGCCACAGAGTATCACTGGCCTCTCCCCAGACATGTGTGCAACAGGCCAAGCCAGCTCTCCCCTTAATCTCAGCTCCACAGGCTGTGGAGTGGGAGGGGTGCATGACTCAGAATACCAGAAGTTACCATAGTGTTCCACTAGGCAGCAAGAGCTGGAGACTTCAGAATAGGTGTTGCCATACCCAAACAAGAGCCTAAGTCTTGTATAATATTAGAGGGACCAGCCTTAATATTATACATCCCGGGAGTTCAGGAGAGAAAACTCAAACGGCGAGGTCTATTTTTGGGAAATAGAATCTCAGCACACCGAGCTCTTTAGTGCATTTGCTTTAATTTTCCTCTGAGATAAAATCCTATCTACACAGCTTCAGTTCTGTTCTTGTGCCTAGCTCCTTTCTTGCCTGATTTCTCTCTGCCTTTCTTTGTCTACTGTTCCCTCTTAAGTTCTATCTTAATTCTCTCATCTTAATTCTGCCTCATCTAGGTCCTTCTCATCTTGTTCTTACCCAGCTAGTACTTCTCCATCTGGCTCTTCCTCATCTACCATCTCATCCACAAGTTCTCTCTGGTCAAAATCCTCCTTATCCCTCTCAGGTTTCTGTCCTTAAGTTCTCTACATTCTCCCCAAGTCTCCCAGAAATCATAAGCCCAAGCAATAGCAATCCTTTGGCAGAGCAAGGTCACCAGACTTGAATTCTTTTTTTTTTTTTTTTTTTTGGTTTTTTGAGACAGGGTTTCTCTGTGTAGTTTTGCGCCTTTCCTGGAACTCACTTGGTAGCCCAGGCTGGCCTCGAACTCACAAAGATCAGCCTGGCTCTGCCTCCCGAGTGCTGGGATTAAAGGTGTGCGCCACCACCGCCCGGCTCAGGCTTGAATTCTTACGGGTCATAAAGAAAGGTAAGAATTTTCCTCAGGCCGTGACCACCAGGCTTTCTTTTACAATCCAAAGTGGGAGTGGTAAAAGAGGAGGTCACCTGAGTGCTAATGACCGGTTAGTATATCCAAAAGGGGGTCTGTGTGCTCAGTCTACATTCCTAAGAATGTAGGTAAAAAGTTAGGGGTCTATTAGTAAGGTTGTATAAGAAAGGAGGGTCTCACCCTAAATTGCACAAGAAATAAAGCTATCCGCCTGACCTAGGAGACAGGTGTTGTTTCGTTTGGCCTTGGATGCTTGATAGGCATTTTAGATAAATACACTGTTAGGAGTTCTTGGAAGCACACAAGAAAATCATCTTAGGAACCAGCTAATATATATATCAGTGACCTGATGAAGCCCATATAGCACCGTTGACCAGTGAGTTCTCACGCCAGGCGGCAGCGGGCCCGTGTGAGGATGTGTCCGACCGGAACGCTGGCGAGCGTGTGTCTGCAATAACTAGAGAGAGCATGGGGAATGCACGCACAGAGGACCGCGAGGCGGCGAAGGGGACCAGGTCCGAGAGCAAAGCATCTCTCCTGCCTGCAGATGCAGCTGAATTTCACACTGACATCCTGGGGATCTGAGGAGGCAGGGCAGCTGCCACACTGCACAGCTGCAAAGGGCTCTGGGCTGGCCCCAGGTCTCAGTTTTTCTCTGGTATTTCCGGGCCAGTACTCAAAGGCAATCTAAAGCCTAGACATCGTCATCAGGCACAGACAGACAGACAGCTTCAAGAGCAGCCTCCTGTTTGTGGTCCAGGAGATAGAGAGATCTTCTCTCCTTGCTGTGATGGACACATGTGTGTCTGTCTGATGCTCCAGTCTTGGGAAATCTTAAAGTGATCCGTACCAGCACCGAAGACACAGTCCTCAGAGTCAGGAGTGGGGACTGAGGGGGCAGGGGATGCCCTTGCTTTTCTATTTTCTCTTTGTTCCTCAGGTGCCTGATACCTTGGAGATGGCCAGTTGCACAGATGCCTCACAGAGCCAAGAATCTTAGGCCCCCATTTGGAAAGCCAGATTTGCAACCCCAAATTACATGATCTGTAAAGAATCGGAAAACCGCCAGCAGCTTCAGGGCAAAGAACATCAGGCAAGTCAGGGTCCTGAGGGTGAATTTTCAAAGACCGTGCATGAGCAACCATGGCTGCCATGCTCTGAGAAGCAACACAGTGAATAGGAAGTGGAGACTTCACAACAGAAGAGTAGAAGACAGAAGAATCGGGCAGCAGAGGGACAGAAGACAGAAGAATCAAGAAAAACGAGACCGAAAAAACGAACCAGACAGAGAAGACAGAGAAGAGAGAAAAAATCAGGACAGAGGAAAGAGTCAAGTAGAAAGACAAGGCAAGGAGGAAACAGAAGCTGCAAAGAAAGAAACGGGACAGAAACAGTCAAAGCCCAAGGCAGCAGAATTGATCAGAGACAAACCTGTGGCTAGAGTTTTCCTGCCTGGCCCACAATCAGGACAAATCTCTCTCACCTGCCAGTCCCACAGCCGCTCAGACCCAACCAAGTAAACACAGAGACTTATATTGCTTACAAACTGTATGGCCGTGGCAGGCTTCTTGCTAACTGTCCTTATATCTTAAATTAATCCATTTCTATAAATCTATACCTTGCCACGTGGCTCGTGGCTTACCGGCATCTTTACATGCTGCTTGTCCTGGCGGCGGCTGGCTGTGTCTCCTTCCACCTTCCTGTTCCTTTTCTCCTCTCTATTAGTCCCGCCTATACTTCCTGCCTAGCCACTGGCCAATCAGTGTTTTATTTATTGACCAATCAGAGCAACACATTTGCCATACAGAACATTCCACAGCACAAACCCGTGGGCAGAGCCACCTGGAGCCCAGAAGGAGCCTCCTGCAGCCACCTGAGCTTGGATGAAGGGGCCGAGGCAACAGAGCGCAGCTCGGATGCTCTCATCTTCCCTCTCACACAAAAATTATCAAGCACTCACATGCTCACAGTCATCTGTAACTTTAGTTCTAAGGGATCCAACACCCTCTTCTGAACTTTGCAAGCCCTACACACATACACAGACATTCGCGCAAACAAAACATCCACATGCATAAACTAAAAGAAAAGGTCATTTTTTTTAAAATTTAAAAATAAAGTTATCAGATTGATTGTATAGGGGGCGTGGCTAATACCTGTAATTCTAGCATTAGGGCAACTGAGCCGGGAGGAGTGCCATGAGCCGGAGGTCAGCGGGGGCTACAGTTTCTGTTCCCAGGTCAGCCTGGACTAAAGAATTAGATGCTGTTTCAAAACCAAAACCATCGGAATAGACATTAGAGTGTGCAAAACTAAAAACTCCTAAAATATGGTAGGAAAAAAACAGAATGACCTTGAATTGAGCAATAAGTCCTTAGGTCAACACACACACACACACAAACACATCCAGGCCAAGGGAGAAAAAGTTAAAAGCTCTTCACAGAGCATTCTGCTCTACAAAAGATAATACTTTTAGAATGAAGAGGTTGGCCCCAGGCTGGGAAACGGTGGGGGAACAGTAAGTTATGCAGCAATGGGTACCATGTGTGTAGTAAGATGGCTGAGAACCACTAAAACGCAAGGCAAGGCACAACCCCAGCAGACGCTGATAAGGAAAGGCAGGTGAAACGGCCACAGAGGAAGACAAACAAGATACAGCCTTGACCTTCTCATCCAGACATTGCAGTCCAAGGCATTTACTGGAAGGAGTTGGAAACTTACAAGGGCTTCATTCATAACTTCCCCAACCTAAAAGCAACCGAGATATCTCTCAGTAGAAGAGTGGATTAACTGTGATGTGTTCTAACAATGGGCTGTTGTTTGCTAAAACATGCAACAAGCTAAGCCATGGCAGGAACTTTACATGCAGATTCCTAAATGAAAAAAATGCCAGCCTAGAGTCGGGGAGATGGTGCAGTGGGTAAGAGCAAGGGGGAGTTGAGTTTAAATCCAGCACCCTAATAGCAGCAAAAATAATAATAAAATAATAATAATAATAATAATGTGGAGAAGAATAGAGGGAGATACGCAGTGTCGTCCTCTGGCTTTTACACATACATACAGGGGTATGTGCACACCACATACAACTGTCTGAAAAGGTTGCCAACTGCACAAGTCCAGAGACTAGAAGGCTGAGGCCAGAGGACCATTTGCTCCAGGCCAGTCTGGGCAGCTTTCTGAGACCCTGACTCAAGGCTGAAAGGGCAAGCGGGGTGTGGCTCAGTGGTAGGGTGTTCACCTACAATGTGCGAGGCCCTGGTTTCCACCACAGTGTTGAAGAATTAAGAAAAAGTCAGGCCTGGCTGTCAGGAGAGAGCTTGACAGGAAACAGGATGGGCGGTCTGGGGCACTGTTCTGCATCCTGCTCACTGCTACAGTTACCCAAGCCCAACTCACAGAGCGTGGAGCAGATGAGTACACACTTGACAAAGCTCATTGAAGACTTCAAATGTGCACTTCCCTGTGCATATGTAAATGGCGCCTTGCTAAACATGAATGAAATGGTGAAATCCAAGAACCTATGGCCACGTTCATTGCCATGTGCCAAAAGCTGTTGAGTATAGTTTTGTGTAATTTGAGCTATGTGCTCAGCTATATATTTTTTTTAATTAAAATAACCCATGGGGAGAAAGGAAAAGAGGAAAAAGTAACAGATCGGATGCACACGTAACAACCAGATGGGTGGTTTTTAAAATGTGCTTAGTGGAAATTTTTAAGATATGGATTAAGATATAGAGCAATATTGAAATGAGCTGTGCTTCGATCACTGGGCCCCAGTTATGCAAGCACCAGTGGGAGGGAAGCTTGGGCATGGGCCACCACACTCCCCACACTCTCTTCGCATCTTTTTCTATGCCTGGAATGGTCACAAGAATTTCAAAGAAGCCTTTGAACAGGAGCCACACATCAACTAAATTATAGCAATTCTTTACAGGCCTGAGCAGAGTTATGGGGACACAAGTAAAGCCTGAGGCCTCTCAAAGGCCAGTGGCAGAAGGTGCCATTGGGTAGATGTAGTTAACTCAATCATTAACAGCAAGGAGACTGACTCAAGAAGGGAGGGAAGGAGAGAGAGAGAGAGAGAGAGAGAGAGAGAGAGAGAGAGAGAGAGAGAGAGAATGAATCAGCCTAGGACCTCAGCCAGTGCACCCAGATGAAGTCCACACATAGGTGGCACCTTACCCTCCTACAAAATCAAGACAATAACATCCTACTTGCAGAGTTATCAAATACAGGACTGTAAACAGCAGTTAGAGCCCCTGGATGAGGCCAGGGACCAGAGTGAAGTTCTGAGGTCCTTGTGCTATCGGGTGTGGTGCAGGTACCTCCTGGACACATCTTAGCTCTTCTGGCCAATAGGATGCAGAAGAACAGCCAAGAGGGAACGGAAGGGGCCTGTGTGCTCTCCACGCCAGTACAAGATGAGAGTGCATCCGAAATAAGTGAATGCAAGGTACAATCATTGCAGACAATCCAAAAGGGGGACTTCTCAAAGCTACCATAGAAGGTGGAAAGACCTGGGGAGCTAAGGTGGAGGAGACAACCAAAAGATGTAAGTTCAACAAACGTAGGAGGAGATTTTCAAAGCCAGTGCGACTGAATTCTAAGCGCAGCTGTGCGCTGTCCCCTGAAGAATACCCTGGAAATAACAACAAAGGACCGAGGGGGGCTTCAAGTTAGTCTCAGGCAGGGTGGGCTTGAAGTCAAAAGCAACAACCTTGCCTGAGAGATGGCTGCTTCAGAATGACCCCAAACCTCTGCACTCCAGGAAGACATAGTTGTCCTCATCTTGCATTCTTCAAAACACACAAAGCAGCATTTGAGAGGACTGCAGGGAA
Source organism: Peromyscus aztecus (assembly GCA_902168405.1). Classification (NCBI taxonomy): domain Eukaryota; kingdom Metazoa; phylum Chordata; class Mammalia; order Rodentia; family Cricetidae; genus Peromyscus; species Peromyscus aztecus. Next base: position 32,256 of record CABHPQ010174071.1, on the reverse strand, counting down.
TTTTCCACTATGACAGTGGGAATTTTCCACATGTCTTTTGCAGTTACTGAGTGGTTGAGCAGATACAAAATACCGAAAGGTTATGAGAAAAACAGCAGAAAAGAGTCTCCTGGCTGACTAGTCACTTCCGCCACCAGAGGAGCAGAGGCTGTGTCCTTAGTAGCTGGGTGCCCTTCAGTTCTATCCCACACCTTGTACCTGGAGTGTCAGATCCCCACCCCCACCCCGCCAGACTGGGAGCTCTGTCCCCTAAGATACCCGGCTGTGGAAAGTCTGGATTTCTGAGCACTCGGCTCCCATGCCTCATCTCACGCTCCCAGACCCTTAGGTGCAGCGCTTAGGGGACTCCATGATTGGCCACTTGGAAGCTTCCTGATCTCTGTCCTTTGGGAGTTTCATGGAGGTGTCATTATTCGGGCATGGTTAATAAATCACTGACGGAGGTAGAGGGAAGATCACCAGGACACAGGAAGAAGAGCCATCTATAAGCCAAGGAGGGAGGCCTCGGGAGAAACCAGCGCTGCCCACACCTTGATCCTGGACTGCAGCCTGCAGAACTCTGAGAACACACCCATCTCAAATAATTGGTTGGCCACTGGGGACCAATTTAACCTTTGCCTTGAGTCCTTTTTCCTGTCCTGGACATTTCAGGAGACTGGCAGTCTCCATTCCCTAGTCCTGCCTTGGGTTTTTCCTGTGACCAGCCCCCTCCTCAGGCTGTGCAGGGGTTCCCAGCTAGAATCCATCTCATTAGCTTACCAAAGACACTCATCACCCCTGAGAAAGTCCCAGGAGCCGTGTGTGTGTGTGTGTGTGTGTGTGTGTGTGTGTGTGTGTGTGTGTGTGTGTGAAAAAGCAAAGACAGGAAGCGTATTTTATAAGATCACAGAAGTATAGATTTGAGCCATAAACTGACCATCTTGACTCAATGAAAATGCTCTGCTCTGGGTTGAGAAAATGTGTATGGAATATTTATGAGAAGGCTCACATCTTATGCAACAGAGCATTTGTCACACGGGCTACATTTTACCAGCATGCTAGTTAAATTAGGAATCACAAGTAGGGGTGTACGCCTCTGATCCTAGCACTTGAGAAGGGGAGACTGGGGCAATCGAGAATTCCGGACTTATCCTGAGCTACCTAAGAAGAAAGACCCCATCAGAAAAAAAAAATCATAAATGGCTAGATTTGTTTTTCAAAATCCTACAGTTTAGAACTCTTAAAACGTGTATAAACTAACTTGTCTTCCCAAGGAAGGGTTCCTGATAAAATTAGAAAAATAATTACAACCGAATGGTAAAAATACTGCGTATGGGAACCTGTAGGATGGAACTCAAGTGACATGTTGAGAGAAGCTGATGGACTAAAAATGCTTCTATTAGATGCTAAGAAAGGCTAACAATTAACGTGGGAGGAATCCAGTGTGCGCTGGTGGTGGGTATTCACTGCTGCGCTCCGGCAAAGAAGAAAGTGACGGGCAGAAGCAGGAATTAGTGAAGGTGCCCCCAGGGGCACGCAGTGGCTTCCTAAGCAAGGTGACTGAGAGAAAACACGGTTCCCATGTTGGGGATGACAAGGGGGACCCGACATGTCAGCAGTTCGGAGAGTAACGAGAGGCTATTATGAGCACTGTAAGGCAATGTGTCAGAAGTAGATTCCCAAAGACATCAAATGAATTAAAAGTGACTTAAAAAAAAAAAACAAAACACCCAAAACCTGCGCAGAGCTATGATTAATTGCTGAGAAGGATTTCATTAAGGGGGGCACGGGGGAGTGTGGGGTGCGGACAGCCTTGGGTGAGGGGCCCAGTGGGGGCTCGAGGCTGCGTGGTGGGGACGTGTGGCAGCTGTAGTGCTGGGATGTGTGTGGCTTTGAGAGGGAGACGAAGTTCTCCTACCCTCACCCTGTGTTGAGCCGCCTTGACACAGACACACTTCATATTTGCCAGTCCGTGGAGAGCCCAGGCCCAGATCAGCACCAGACAGCGCTCGGTCTTAGCTCTTGCTTTGGTGTCAGTCTGGAAATGGAACCCAGATCAGCACCAGACAACACTCGGTCTTAGCTCTTGCTTTGGTGTCAGTCTGGAAATGGAAATTATGAGCTGTCTCAACTCCATGGCCTATGCACAGGAGACCTGCTGTGGGGCGGGAAGAGGAGCAGCAAAGTGGAACAATGGTGGTGATGGTCCTGCCCCTCAGGATGCTGGACGCTGTCACAGTGATCTGCCCTCACCACCCCTCCATTTGGTCCAGCACAAAGAGACAAACATGGGAAGACTCAGTCCTCGTTGACTCCTTCTTGAGAGTCTCCATGGGAACCACTACTAGGACATACCTGTGCGTCCTGTGCTACCAGGTCCCACTCAGCCACTACGCTGCCGAGAGCCTCCTCTGAGCACATCTTCATGTGTGCATGCTTCAAGGTCCATGTCCTGAGCAGAACCAGCAGAACCAGAAGGCACATGATGAGTTTGGAGACACCAGGGGTGAATCAGGGGTGGGGCTCATGTTAGAATTCCTAACCACTCCCCCCGCTACATGACCGCACATGCTCTGTCCAGTAGCCAGGCAAGATGCTTAATCATCCCAGGGCCTTACATCCTATGTAGTCCATGTGCTGCGTGATCACGTAATCTATGCGGATGCGTGGTGTAGCTACGTGAGCCCATATGTGCATGTGCGGGCGGGGTGGGGTGGGGTGGGGTGGGGGGGAGGCTATAAAAGCAGCTTCCACCTATTCCTTCCCTCCCTTCCTGCACGGTCATTCCATAGGCCTATGCACACCTTTTCTATTCCCTTCCCTTAATAAACTCTTATAGCAGGTTTTGTTATGTCTCGTGGCTTCTCTCGTAGGATAAACAATACCACTTAATAAATAACAGCCAGGCCATGCCAAGCTATCCAGAGGGAGGTCTTAGCAAAGTCTGGGGGCAGGGTGCTTGTTGCAGACGCAGGGAGACTGAGAGACGCCTGGTATATGAAGGAAGGGCCATGCCCCTTTCGTTGATTCACTCACCCTTACTCATCCCAGGCCATACCCATCCTCCCTTTCTCCCATTCTGGCCTTTGTCCAGGAGGGGTTGAGTTTGTCCTATGGAGGGACAAGCAGAGGAGCCTCTGAGAGAACGCCGAACCTCAGCAGGGCCTGGGTTGCACCAACAGACACAGAGGACAGGTGGGGGTACATGCCAGTGCTAGCCAGTGAGGAGTGGCCCCAGCCCCGTGTTCACTGTGAACTCCGTGAGGCTCGGCCACGGAGGTCGTTTAGTACGCAGAAGTCCGGGCTGGTAGCTCCACACTCCTGCCAGGAACCCCAAGAGAGAGGATAAGAAGATGTTAATGGGGGTGCTGCCTCTAGCCTCCCCCATTCTTGAGTGAGGTCCATATGGTGTTCCCAGGAAGCCATAAGGAGCCCAGCAACACCTCCTCTGCTTGAGGACAGCTGTGTGTCAATGTCCCATCCATGCCGGCCTCCTTATATCCATCTGGTCCCATTTCCCAGTGAGGCCAAGGGAGTGGGGAGGGGAAGCCCCTGGGCCTCCATGGTACTTGAGTGAGCCCACACAATGCCCACTGAGATTGGGAAGGGGTGACTGATTGTCCTACGATTTCATACCTGTAAGTTCACACCCCCAGCTAGCAGCTTCTAAGGTCCCCAAATTGACCATAGAACTTCCAGGAACCCAAGATCAAACTGTTGTAATGAATTGTCTAGTAAGCTCTGGGCGCCCTGAATAAGCCAGACTCCCAGGCCCCTGAGTCACACAGGCTCTAGGGGGAGACTCTGGGGTGCAGGGAGGGAAGATTCTGGAATCCACGTCAGTGGTGATGAGCTTGAGTGCTGTCTTCCTCATTGCCTAGGCCTTATTTGGAGGTGCTTCCGCTGCGTGGGGTGCTGGCTGGCACATTTGCTAGCTGCTCAGAGTTTCTCCTGCCTGGTTATTTTTAGGGCCTGACAAAGGGGAGCCCGAAGCTTCTCGACTACTCAAGAAGCTTTACATTAAAAATCTGAAGCCCTGGGAGTCCCTAAGGACTAAGGATCCCAGTAGGGAATCTTAGACCCAGAGGGGGCATGTGAGACATGGTGAAAAGCAGACTTGACTCCCTTTTCCTGATCATCCCTTGGTAGCCAGTGAGGCAGTAGAGGCCACCCTCAGTGCTTGGACCCTTAATGGGCAGGTGCTCGGAGGCCAGGTCTGAGATGCCTCCAGGGTCCTAGAGTTCTCCTCAGGGTTGGTTCCTTAGGACCAAAGCACCAGCAAGAACCTGAGGGCAGAGCAAACCAGGACCACAGGACTTTACATCTATCTAAGAGTACTGTTTGGCCACCTCTGACCATGAAGAAAGCCAAGAGGTGGTTGAGCCTGGGTGGGGGTGACAGTTACTGGGCTCTTGGGGTGATCCATCAGCTGCCACATAACCTCATGGGCATTTGGGAAGCCACGAGGAGCTGGCACCTCTTCAGCCCTCATCCTCCAGCACAGCCCCCCCCTTCCCAAAGCCATAACAGGGTAGAGTAAAAAAAAGGGAAAGTCTATCTAGCAGAAGATTCTGGAACAAGTCCTAGATCCAGGATCATCTTGTACATTTGCTCCCATCTGGGGACAGCCCTTGGGAAGCAGGACCTGGGGAGGAGAATGGGGTAGGGGCGCGATGACATTGAAGGATAGAGTTTTCCAGGGCAGCAGGAAGGCCCACACGATGGAGCACAAGGCAAGTAGGTTAGATGCGAAGTCTCTTTGCCAAATTGGGCCCAGAAAGTGGAAGAGAGGTCATTGTAGAGGCGAGGCATTATGGAAAGGGGCTAGAGCAACTCACAGCCCCCTTTCAGAAGTGTTCACATTAGTCACAGGGGGATGAACAGACGGAACCAGGTAAGGAGGGGCATCCTCCGGATTGGAGGGGTGTGGGTGTTGATAAGAACTCAGCACCTACTGGCAGCTGCTCCCACTGGCTGCACCCCCAGCTGACGCAAAGCCTTGCTGTCCTCACGTGTCCTTCCCTTCACACACACCTCCTTCACATCCTCCGGTCTGTAGGAGCCAGGGACAATGAACGGCGAGAACCCAGGTCCTAATCTCCCCAGCGCAGGGACCATCCACAGAGATCACAGTAGCTACTGTCTTCAGCACCACTGGGAGGAATGTCACAGCCTCAGCTATGACCATCACCACGACCACCACCAGCATCACTGTTACCCTTACATCTCTAGCACCATTACCGCTACCATCATGACTATCTGTTGACGTCATCAACCCTGCCACCATCATCATCATCTTCATCACCATCATTGCTATCAACTCCAGGATCATAATCACCATCACCACCATCGTTCCATCCCCATCATCTCCCTCACCAGCAGCAGCATCACCATTATCACCAGCCTCACCGTCATCGTTTCTATCACTATCCTCATCAATGCCATCCCCATCCTCACCATTACTACAACTCTCACCTCACCAACATCATTGCCACCACCATCATGACACCAGCATCCCCATTACTATTGTCGTTACCCTTACCATCACCATCATCATCACACTATCCCACTCATCTCCATCACCATCACCACCACCACCATCCTCACCATTGTTATCACCACTACCACCACCCTCATCGCTAGTACAATCTCCAGTTCTATGCCTATAAACCACACTTTCACCGTTACCTTTGCCCCCACAGTGTTCCAGCCATCCTGGTGACCACCATCATCCCAAGTCCCACAGGTTCCCCTAAGGCAAGCTAGTACTAATGATGGCAGGTGGGGGGGGGGGATGACAGAGCCAGCTCCTCAGGGCTTCCTGAATGTCCACGAGGTCACCAGGCAACTTGTGGGTCACCCAGAGAGCCCAGTAACTATCACTCCCAGTGTCGTGTCTCGGGCTCACTTGCAACAGGTTGCTAAAATGGGTAGCAGAGGTATTGAGAGGCTAGATCAGCCAAGTCATGCAAGAAGGGCCCAGCCAGATCTCTCTAGAGGCCCAGCCAGCTTGGGGCTCCACAGGAAAGGGGTGCCTTCTGGTGGTAGCAGCAACTGAGGATGGTGTCGGTGCCCTTGGGAAAGATAACCATCGGGGCCAGTCGATGGTGTCAGGAGAGCCAAGTTCCAGGCACAGCCCCTCCTGACCTGTAGGATGCCAGCAGCATCCTCTAGTCACCCTGAGTCTTGTTCCTCACTGTAGATAAGATCTGCCCCTGCGCCAGGCGGTGGTGGCACACACCTTTAATCCCGGCACTCGGGAGGCAGAGGCAGGCGGATCTTTGTGAGTTCGAGGCCAGCCTGGTCTACAGAGTGAGATCCAGGAAAGGTGCAAAGCTACACAGAGAAACCCTGTCTCAAAAAACCAAAATAAATAAATAAATAAATAAATAAATAAATAAATAAATTTGCAAGGTGTCAGGAGCATAGCACTCCAAAGAGCAAAGGGGCCTGAAAGAGGTCCATGGAAAGGTCCCTGTCCCCACAAGAGTTCTGGGCCAAGGCAACGCTCAGGACAGGACTCCCCTTGGAATGAACATGGAGCCTGCTGGAGTGGGCCCCGCTGGAGCAAGGCCCAGGGTGCTGATGGAGCAGAGCCTTCGCTGGCCAGCTTCCTCTGCCAAGGCCAGAAGTAGACAGCAATTTCTGTGGTGAGTCACTCCGGGAGGAGGCGGGAGAATCCTGGGCAGCCATGAGTCCTGGGCATCTCTTAGCACAAATAGTCCTCCAGAGCTGGAGGGCCTGCAGAGGAGGAGAGAGCTGCCTCTGGACACACACTGCGTCCCGACAGAGCCTTGGCTCCACTGTTCTGAGTCTCTCCCTTCATGCAGAGGGGTGTGAGGAGCTGGGGTACTGCTTGCTGCTTTGTGTTTTGTTGCTGGTGGTGCTGAGTGGGCAGAGACAGGGACGTTAGGGAGCTGGCTAAGGATGCTTGGTCACTCCATGAGGACAGTGGTTAAGTCTGAGCAGAGCTCAGCCCTCCGGACCCAGACCTGGCCCACATGTACATGCTCAGGGCCTTCTCCACTTGCGTCCATAGTCCCTCCAAGCTTCTTTTAATTCTTAATAGCCGGGGGTGAGGAGGAGACCACGGCCACTCAACTCACAGGAATCCCTCCAGGTCTGGAAGGCAGGGTCTCTGTGCAGACTGTGCCGTGTAGTGTGATAATGATATTCCATGTAACCTGCAGGAGGCGCTGTGATAAGGCTCAGAAGCCTTCCATTGCAGACTTTTGCACAGGTGCACGCAGTTCACATTAGCCACGTCATGGTCAAGGCTAGATTATGTTTTGTTGCCAAAATCTCACCCAAACATGGTAGGTGTTTTTTTTGTTTGTTTGTTTGTTTTTTGCTTTGTTGTTGTTTGTGGTCTGTAGCTAGGGTTTGTGCTGGGCTCTGCATGCCCTTCTCTGGGCATCTGTGGACATGCCACTTCTCACTTGCCATTCACCCGCCCATGTTTGTTGCATCCAGAGGTGTGTGTGGTCATCACAATTACCTGAGCTCACTGCAGTCACTGTGCCAACAGTGCTAATCCTGTCTCTGCCTGCTAAAAAGGATGCTTGTGTGTGTGTGGGGGGGGGGGGTGTCAAGGACATGCCCACAGTGAGATTCATAAGAATGAAGATTCAGGTGAAGATATGAAAACAATCAATACCGGGTTGTCCTCCTTTTCCAGTTCTTGATATTTTAGGGTGCTAGGGAATCCATATACCCCTCAGGGCCAACGGTCTGTATCTGCGTTTCAGCTCAAGTTGTGGTCTGAAGGAGAGGCCGGAAGGGTTCTGTCTGCAGAAGTTCAGGTTTGCGCAGTCCCGGGAGTTGGGGGAAAGGAGGGGCCTCCTGGCTTCCCAACCAGACTCCTTGAGTGGCTTAGGCTGCCCCCTGCTGGAAGCTCTGAGATATGCAAGAATGCTGTAGCTGGGATGGCATCGGGGAAAGGTGGATCTGGTGGTTATAAAGCCTCTGGTGATCTGACCATGCTCACCTTTCCCTCCCACATTCACCACGTGGATGGATAGGGTCACCATGGCCTGGGGACAGGAAGTACTCAGTGATGGACAACGGGAGTCAGTACTTGGCTGTGCATAACAGTGGGGCAGGCCTCTCCAAGATGGGCTCTGGGAGGCTGCAGGCAGATCCCTAGACTCCAGCTACACACATTTTATTGCCTTTCACCATTTCACCATTTTCGGATACAGTCGATTCCCTGTTACCTCTGTCCTTTTTTTAACCTGTTAGCTCTGTCCTTCCCGGGTGACTCAGGGGCCCAGGAGTCCAATGCTCCTGAGGTGGAGAACTGAGGTACATCCAGCCTCAGAGGACCATGTAAGAGGAGGGCAGGACCCCAGGGCAGGGCAAGCATACAGGGCAGGAGTTGCCACTGAATGGGGCCAGGCTGCTACTGAGAATGAATAGACTATAAAGCACTGGGTTTTTAAATCTTTTTATTGAAGAAAAGAAAAGGAGAGAAAAAATAGATTCCCCACCCCGCCTCTTTCCAGAGTGGTCTCAGTCCAGCCCCTGGGTCTCAGGACCATGCTCTCTGCCTGGGTCTGGGAGGGGCCCAGGGTCCTGGAAGGGAGTGGGGGGGTCTGGCTGCTTCCCAAGGGATAAGGGTGTCTAAAAAACGGAGCCAGGCTGGCGGGCCACAGGCAGTCCTCTGCAGTGGTGGCTGAGGTGGGCATCCTGGGGACGCTGGCCACACCAGGCCTGTCCGTGTCCACAGCCGCCCGCCCGCCTGCTCGGGCTTGCCCAAGGAGGGCAGAGTCTGAGGCACCGTCTGGCCTCTGGAGCCCTGTGCCCGCGGGCCATGCCACCTCCTGTCCTGTGTCTGGCTCTGGTCCCAGCACCGCGGGCCCTCTGCCTGGCCGCCTCTGAGCGCCCTGAGGCCGGGGCTGGACCCGGCCCGCCACCGCGAGCGCATCTGTGCCCGTCCTATGGTGGAGCGGGCAGAGCAGCATCCCACCTCCTGGCCCGGTGCGGGGCCACCGCCCGCCCGCTCAGACCTCGGTCTGGAGGTCAATGATGTCCTGGCCAACCAGTGGGATGGTGGCACCCGCCTTCTCCCACTCCACACTCCGAAGCTCCAGCGGAGAAGGGGGCAGTGGCTCCAGCTCCTTCTTCACCCAGGCGGGCGTCCCATGGGGCTTGCGGAGGCTCTCCCAGGCCCTCTTGTTGGGAGTTTGCTGTTTCTCTGGCTACTCGGTGCCAGCGACGTAGGCAGGGCAGGGGCGATTGGGAGTGAGTCCATGGGAGGGAAGGGAGAAGAGAGAGGAAGTCTCTTAGGGAGAGATTCCCAGAGAGAACAGCAACCCCTGTATCCCAAAAGCCCCAGTCTTGGCGGTAGCTGAAACTCCCATGATGGGGCCAGGGTCAGTACTGTGGGAATGGACAATGTGGAACCCGCCAGACAGGGCCAGGCTCAGGCTCCTCCTGCCCTGCCCTTTGTACATCTGAGGGGACAGACAGTTCAGGGGAAGACCAACCAGGAATCTAGTGAGTGAGGGTGGGAAGGAAGTGGGCAGAAGCTGGTGGCGGCTGGAGCAGAGCCCGCCCACCCACCCTCCTGACCTTGCTGCTGTCTACGCCTGGCACTTCCTTCTCCTTCTCAGCCGCATGCTGCAGCTTCCGGTTCAGGTCCTGGAACATGTCCTGGTGCCGTTTCCGTGTGTGCATGATCTTCTGTGGGTTGGGGCCACGAGTCCTGAGCCAGGATGGGCATCCACAGCCACCCCTTTGTCCCACCTGCTGCTGGCCCCTGGGCTCTGACCTTGAGCCCTTCCCCAACTCCCAAGTGCTGAAAAGGCCCTGATACCCAGCCTGTCTGTCCAGAGAGGGAGGGGCACCCGTACTTACCTCAAAGTCCAGTTCTGCATACCGTGATTTCCGCCGCTGCAGGAGAAAGGGGTTGTGTGCATGGGCAATGTGTTCCCTAAAACTGCCTAGACCACGGATCCAGGCCCTCCTGCCTGACAGTTGGGGAGACACCAACCTGCCTTCAGGGGACATGCTGAGGGTGTATCAAGTACCCAGGTTGCCTGTTCCCTAGGGATAGAGGCCCAGCTCTGGGTCCGGAGGGTGTGCTGAGACCAAAGGAAAACCCCGGACAATGATGGAATGTGGATGGGGTCTCAGAGCCCTTACTCCAAGGCTACTCCCAAGTTCTCTGTGTGCAGTGAAGTGTCCCCTTCCCCCCCCCCCCCGACACACTCCAGGCCTATTCATCCCTGTCCTCCCTCTGAAGTGTCCAGCTCAACCAGGCTGTACACAAGTCAAGGAGACCTGATCTTGGGGCCACACAGTTGGACCCCTAACAGTGAACTCAGGGTGCTAGTTGCACCTAAGAGGTTGAAGGACAGATGGTGGCACATCCTAGGGTGGGGCAGGTGCTTCCCCGAGGGTCCCATCCTGACCTCAGACCCATGTCCTAAGGGCTGAACAAGGCACAGGGGCAGTACAAAGCACTGGGCTGAGCACAGAGACTGTTGTTATGTGAAATGGGCTGGAGTGCATAAGGATTCTGTCCCTGGGCCAGCTGGACCCACTTCTGACATGCCCTAAACCTACACAGCACGGAAGTATCAGCCCTTGCCTGGGGGGGTCCACCCATCTCTGCTCTGCAGACCCCGAACCACCCTCACCTCCAGGGAGCTCACTGACAAGGTGGCCACGTTCTCATTCTTGGTCCCAGCACCTGAACTGGGTCCTGGGTGGGCTGCAGGCTCCCCTGTGTCCCCCAGGCTGGGGGGTGCAGGCTCCAGGGTGGGTGGTGGGGGTATGGGCTGCTGGGGTGGAGGGGGTGGTGGAGGTGGAGGTGGTGGTGGGGGCTGGGCAGGGGGCACCTCAGGGGGGGCACCACCTGGGGGCTCACGGGCAGGTGGGCTACGGGTGGGAAAGCTGGCGTCGGGCGCCATGCTGAGGTGGATGAGGCGGGTTTGGGGCATCTGGTCAATGTTGATGCTGTACTTGGGCTCCTCCTTGGGTTTGGGCCGGAGTGTGGCCGTGGCCGTGGGCAGGATCACGTAGCTCGTGTCCAGAGCCTTCTCCTGGGCCCGGCTCAGCTCTGAGTCCAGTTTCTTGAAGATGTCTCCATCTCCGATAAAGGAGGACTTGGGGGCCTTGTCCTTTTTGAGGGTGAGGGAGTGGTTGGGGAAGTCGGGCAGTGGCCCACCGGGGTAACGGGGTGAGCCGTGCAGGTGCAGCTTGGACACATTAGCTGGGAGGCTGTTGAAGGTGGGGGGCGGGCCCTTGGCCAGCTTGAGCTTCTCCTCTTCGGGCAGTGACGGCCGCTTGAAGGTGCCTGTGATGGTGGCCGTGCGGCAGGCTGCGATGTCTTTGTTCAGCACTAATGGGGAGCATCGGAAAAGACAGCAGAGAGGAAGAGGGGGTCAGAGCGGTGAGGAGGGGCAGCAGCAGCAGCAGCAGCAGCAGCAGCAGCAGCAGCAGGGGCTCAGCCTGGTCAGCCACTGCTGCCACTCTGGTCTCGACCCACACCAGCCCTGACACCCACTCCAGGTCCATTCCATGCTGGCACTTGGACAAAGTTCGTTTGCCTTTTCCAATGAGGATGGCCCACACGGGTCTCTGCCTGCCTCCCAAGATAGCCAGACTGTCACTCATACATAGCCCATCATGGCAATTCTGAAAAGCAAGCGAGGGTGCCCTCTGCTGGAAAGCACAGGAACTAGGTACTTCCAGGCGGGCAGAACAGCTTCTTCCAGAGAGCCCAGGCTCCCCTCCAGTACTCCTGCCGCACACAAGTCCTTGACGGGATGTTGTGCTTGGCATAGGTACATCAGTCCCAAGAACCACGAGACCATGAGCTCAACCCCTCTGAAGGTCTCTCCTCCCTTGGTTGCTCCTGTGCCTTGATAAAGTCCTTCCTCCTGAAGTTCCCATCCATCCACCTCTCTTGGTTAGCTATCCCAAGCTGCCCAACATTTGGCCTGGGCTCCAGCTCACCATATATCCCATCTGTCACTTGTCCATCAGCTTAGCCCCACTGGCCAGTAGAGTATCAGACTAGCTCTGAGTCAAGGCAGCCATCCTCCTGGGTGTGCTCTCCAGAGCAAGGTCACACCCCCCTTCTTAAGAAGCCTGGCCCAGGCCTGCACACTGCCTGTTCTGGTCACACCTAGCCCACCAGCAGCTCTTACCATTTCATCAACTATGGTCATCCACAACATCCTAGTTTCCCAGGCCAAAAACCCCCTCACCCCCAGCTCCCTCCAATGACAACCTTTGGCTCTTCCAGCCTGTCCCCCAGTGTGGCAGTTTGAGTACAAATGACAATAAACTTGAATACAGAATGAGCCCCATAGGCTCATATTTAAATGCTTAGTCTTCAGGGAGTGGCACTATTTTAAAAGGATTAGGAGGTGTGGCCTTGTTGGAGGAAGTGTGTCACTGTGTCACTGCGGGGAGGCTTTGAGGTTTCAAAAGCCCATCCCATGCCTAGAGTCTCTCTGCCTATCATGACGTAGCTCTCAGCTACTGCTCCAGTGCCAGCTTGCACGTCACCAGGCTTCCCATCGTGATGGTAATGGACTAACACTCTGAAACTGTTAAGCTAGCCCTCAACTAGCTTTCTTTCATAAGAGCTGCCTTGGCCATGGTGTCCCTTCATAGCTATAGAGCAGGGATTAAGACGCCCAGAATTGTCCTCCTTCAGCCCTTCCCCAACACCCCAGCAATGGACTAGCCATCTTTCCTCTCCATCTGTATGCCCATCTCCAAGGATCAACAGCATCTCAAGGACCTTCTTGGCCTGCACACAGCTCATCTCAGCCTCTTCCAGCAGGGACTCTGCCCCACTATGGACACCTATCATGAGCCCATCAGCTACATTCAACCCACAGCATCTTGAGCTTGACAAGGCCAGCACCCAACTCCCAGTGCCGGGGGGTCACCTCTTGGTTAGGCTGTGGAGCTGGATCACTGAAGGCCAAGGAAGGGTTTTTCTGCCCCATCCCAACGCTACCCTCCTCCAAGAATCCCACCCAGGCAGCAGCTGACATTCCCCCACTTGGGGAACAGATGGAATAAAGCCAGAGGGCCCCTCCACAGCCAGAGATTGTCCACTATTGTTCTGGCCCCCGGTTCTCAGATGCTATGACTTGACACTGGGAACATGGGGGAGGCACTGAACCCCTTCTTGACTTTGGAAGCTCAGTGTGAGCCAAGTGCCCCAGCGGCGGGTCCTTCCCCTTGCTTTCCTCCCGCTACTGAGGTCTCCCATTGGCAAAGGGCAACCTCCCCTCTCCCACCCCAGGTTAACAATGAAGAAATGAAGACAACACAGAACATGGGTGCTTGAGGGAGGGCAGCAGGAGGCAGGTGACAACGGAGTGTACAGAACTGGCCTATCTGCTCTGCCCTATGAGGGGAAAAGGGAGAGACAGACATGGGAAGGGATTACCAAAGATGGTCCCAGTCCAGCATGGGCTCCACGACAGCTTTCTGGGGCTCACACCCACAGGACTCCTGAAGCCTTGGGGAGGAGGGAGCCCAGGCTGGGCCATGTGAGAGCGGGTGTGGGATGGGGACAGGTAGGGCACATGGATGCTGGGAGTAAAGAAAGAAGCAGATGGGCCGACTGGCCACCGTGGCTCTCACCTGTCAGGCGCTCACCTGATCTACAGGCCAGATCCACATCCTTCTCAAAGTCAGTCTGCAAGACAGAGACCGAGGGCGAGATGAGGCCAGGGCTGGTAGCAAGTCGGGCTGCAACCCTCAGCGTGGTAGGAAGGGGGCCACCAAAGCCACACCCACACCTCAGAGGTCACAAATAGGCTGATATTGTCACCAAGAGCCCCAGCCCACATTATTAGTCCACGGGCCACCTCGTGTGGCCATGCATCTGTTATGCTTGTCTATGCAAGCATGGGTGTGTCTGTCAGCATTCACATGCATGTGTGAGCTGTGTTTCTGTGTGTTTGTGGCATGTGTGCCTTGGTGAGGGCAGAGGACTGTACTGTGTGAGCATGAACATGTATGTTGAGGGGAGTTTTGTGTATATGACTCACACTTCTATGCGTTTTTGTGAAGGAGCATATGCATGTTTCTCCATGCATGTGTTTGTGTCTGCCTGTGTGTGCGCGTGCGTTCAACCATGCGTGCTCTCCCTCCAAGGCATCACGGAGCAGCCGGCCTCTGCCCCTCTGGCCATGCTCCCCCAAAAGCCATGCAGCCACCAGGGCTTCCAAAGCCTCTGCCATTCCATCCAAGACAGACAGCAGGGGACAGACACAGACCTGGGCCAGCACCAGCCTCCCCTAGAGCAGAGACATGGTCCCCGCTGCATCTCTGAGGACAGCAGCTGGGGAGGCCATAGTGGTGACCCAGGACCACCTTAGGAGCTTGGGTCTAGAAGACCCATCCAGAGGCCACAGGGCTCCAGGGGGGGTCAGTCTGGCCTTTAATCTCAAACTGGAGGTCTTTCCCTGAAATGCAGGAGCCAGGATGCTGGGAAGGTGGCAGTCTTCCCCTGAGGTCAGAGGTCAGGCCAAGAGAAACATCAAGAGGAGGGAAAGCTGTGTCCCCAAATGACAAAGTACCTGTCCAGCTGACACTTGTTCCCTCTAGATGGTGGCACTGAGGCCCAGAGGGTTGGCCCTGTGTAGACACCACTTGGAGATGCTCCCCAGTGCCTCACTCACCCCTGGGGTGCAAGACACCTGGGACAACATATGGGTGATGCCAGAGGGGCAGGAAGCTGGCCAGCAGAGCCCAGGGCTCTGCTCAGAGGCTACTGTGCCTAGATCCCATAGCTGAAGCAGTCTGTATGGGTAAACTCACAGTTGGCTTGTGCACAGTTCTGGATGGGCCAGCTTTGAAGAAGGCAAAGACGCACACCAGCCCCCACCCAACTCACCAACAGCCTTTCCCAGCTCAAAACCCTGGATCGAGGATTTCCACTTGGCCTCAGTTTCCCCAATTACGAACTGGGCTCAGAGTTCATCTACTAGGGCTACTAGGGCCCAGCAAAACTCTGGGCACAGGGAGGACCTAGCGGTCCCGGTAGGACAGCTGGCATCCCCAGGCAATCAGTCCTACCATGAGCTGGGCATGGCCATTCTGGAAGGAGCCCCCTGAGTCCCCGTTGCCCTCCTCTTGGCGGTCTACCACACGGCACTTCACAGCGTCCTGGACCTGGAGGAGGGAAAGCATGTCAGAAGAGACACGGGCCCACGCGGCATCCGCTGCAAGAAGCCTCCTTGTGGCACAGTAATGCCCCTTGTGCTAGGAGGAGAAAGGATGTAAGATGAAGACATTTGGAGTTTCTGATGCCGCAGAAAGGAAGGAAGGAGCTGCAGGCTCCACTGGCTGGAAGCCACTGTAAGAACATTAGCCTAAAGCAGGTACCTGGCTTCAGGGCCAGTCAGCACCCCCAAAACCCATCCCGACTGCAGGCAAGGAGCCTGTTCCTCATGGCAGGCTGTACGGACAAGGCTGAGGCCGGCCACAAGGTCAGCATAGATCTTGGCAGGAAGAGCCACCAAAGGAAGTGGCTAGCCACCCAGGATAATCAGCAGGAGGAAGGACACAGGATCAAACATTATCCTGAAACCCAGGCTCCGGAGACGGCAGTGGGATGCTGAGACCTGCATCAGGACCATACACGAGGACTCGAGCTGGCGGCTCCACATGCTCACCCTACCCAACATGGAGTGGCGAGCCCTTTGGCTGTTGGTCACATCTCAACTTCCTGACCACAAGGCTTGTCTGCAGATGCCACTCCTTGGGACAGATCTGAGTGGGGTGCTCCGCTATTCTGCTGACGTCTGCCCTGTTACCTTCCTGGAGTGCCTACTTCCACTTTCAGTCAGCTGGCCCGGTAGAAGCCAGAACACTGAGGGAGGAGCAGAGGGCCAGAGTGTGATTTCAGAGCAGATCAGCGGCCTTACAATAGGAGGCTAGACTTCACCCGCCTGTGGGCTACAAGGCAGGGCACCCGGTGCGGGGCCAGGGAGCTACCGAGAACTGTGGATGCAGTGCTCAGGTAGCCAGGACAAGGGGGCTCAGAGGTCGCTCTTGGCCTGTGAGTCTCAATGGTCACAGCTGAGTGACACATGACTAGCCCAGGGAGCGGGAAGGAGGGCACAGGCCCTGTGGGAATACCTTTGTAACTTCAGGCATCCCTCTCTCCCAGGGTGCTCCTCCAGAGCCTCTCTAGAGGAGCAGTGGCATCTGATCTCTTCACTGCCCTGCCAGCCCAGTCTCTTCCGTCAACTGAGGTCCCTGGTTCTTGCAGCTACGGTCGAGTTTTGCCCTCTGATACCTGCTGCAGTTCAAACCCCTTAGCGGCAGTCTCGGAGGTTCAGAGGAGAATGGAGGCAAAAGGCTCTTTCTAGGCCCCAGCCATGTCCCTGCTCTATCTGGAGCAGAAGCTGGTCTGTTGAGGTAAGATGTCCTTCTTCTGTCCACATGCAGCCTCTCTGAGGTCAGGACAGCCATTCAGTCTCCTTACTGCCTCCTGGTGGTGGCCATCAGGACATAGCAGGATGTGAACCATGTTCTCACCTTCTGAAAGGTTCCGAAAACACTCCAAGCATCTAGTTCTGGCTCTCCTACTCTGCCCTGTCAGCCAGAGACCTCCCATAGCTGATGAGGTATCCTTGAAAATAAGCTATCCCCCAAAAGGGGGCCACTCCCAGCAACCCTGGTTCCATGCTGGGCACAAGTCCACCTCGAGGGGCCCAGGGCGCCCACCTCTCTGCGCAGAATGCAGTGGACCATCACGATGACGAAGCCCTCCAGTGAGTCGAAGACCGCAAAGAGGATCTGGAAGAGGGCGGAGCGGCGGTCGGTGACGGCGAGCACCGCAGACATCCAGGTCAGCGCCAGCAGCGGCAGCACCACGCAGGAGCTCCACAGGGAGGCCCTGGGGATGGAGGGTGTCAGGGCGGCCCCGTGGGCGCTCCACCTCTCCTGAGGACACCCCTTTCCCCCATCCCCAGGCCTGAGGGCTTGCAAGGGACCCAGCAGAGTAGAGGAGCTCTTTGGGAGAGAACTTGGGCCCTGTCCAGGAGGTGACAGAAGGGAGACACACAGGAAGGGTACAGAGACGGGAGAGATGCACAGAGCAAGGTAGCCAGCCCCTGATTCCATCTTCCAGGCCCTTAAGCCCTGGACCCAGAGCCCCAGGGCCCCAACTGCAATACAAGATGGCTGGAGGAGACGGGAGTCTTGGGAGGTACCGAGAGAAGGAGAGAGAGAAACTGTGAGGGAGAGACAGGACAGACAGTGGACAGTTGGACAAGGCCAGAGGGTCAGAGAAGAGACCAAGACAGACAGAACAGACACGAAGGGTGTTCTTCCTCTTCTGGGGCTGCAGCTACCCTCCTGAGTCTCAGTGCCCTCCTGTGGCCCCAACCTGAGCCAACCCTGCCTTCAGTACTCAGTCTCTTCTTGGAGCACCTGGCTGGCACGGGGAGCCTAGCAGCCTGAGCCTTCCACGCCCTCCACTAGTACCTGGCCTGCACGTCAACCACCGAGCATCCCCCCCATGCTCAGGTAGGGACAGGTGCTGCCTTGAAGCCGTGGGACACGTCAGTGCTTGAGAACTGTGCCTTGTCCCCAACCTCAGCACCGTTGTGGGTCCCAGGAGCCACTGTGGCCTGTCTGCAGCCCCTGCCATTTCTAGGAGTCAGGTGGACATCGGGATCACTTGTTCTTCCCCTCTTGGGGGTCATACTGTCCCCCCAAAGGAGCAGATGGGAGAAGGGAAGTGAACACAGAGTAGGATCTAGGGCAGCAGGGCTTATGGGAGAGGCTAGAGGATCTGAGGGCCCAGTTGGGCAGAGGATCCCCCAAACTCCCACCAAACCAAAGAGTATAGCCCTGACAGGGGTCCTATGTGGGGTCTGGCCTTGCAAGAACACAGCCATCCTCACGTCTCTGGCCTCTGAGGCCACATAGCTGGCTACAGTAGCCCTTTTCCATGGCCTCTACTTTCGTGCCTTTATGAAACCATGCCATTCTGACCCCAGGGAGCTTCCTGCCCCCAGCCATAGTTATCACCACTTGGTGACCATAGTAGCCACCCATAGCCAGGCACGCACTCAGGACTGGCTCTCCCAGATCTCTGTCAGCTCACCTTGCCCAGCTCAGGCCCCAACCAGGAATCATCCTGATGACCCACCCTTCCCTCAATGCCCTGAAGTGTGGGCTCCTAAACTGTACCTCATACAGTCTCCATTTCCAGTCAACTATATAATCTATCATCCCCTTCTTAGAGAGAAACCCATGGGAGGCACAAAGCCCCAACTCCTGGGTCCCTGCTGACCCCACCCATACTTTTGTTGGAGCTGAGGATGGTGTGGAGCCTCCCCACAGAGTGCCAGCTACTCCCCCCCCCCATGGCTGCTGAAGCCAGAAGTATCCCCCACCCCCCCCCCCCCTGTGGCCCCCCCCCCCCCCAACCCAGTCCCATCCCCATCCCTGAAGGTAGAACAGAACAAGGGCAGGCTGGCCCTCTAGTACATGACTTCCTGTCATGGGCAGGGTCATTCTCAGCTCCAGACTTGTTTCCACCACAGCACTGAGCCCAGTAACACCTTCCCTCCCCTTCAGCAGACATTCTTTGAGCCAGGACCTCTGACACCTCATGCCATCATTGTCTGGTGCAGGAACAGAGCCCCCTTGGCTTCCCATAAGGTCAGTCCTGTCATTTCTCTATCTCCCCCAGGCCACCAGTTTCCAAATCACTTCCCCAGGAGCCCAGAGGAAGAGGAGCCACAAGCTCCCTAGGGACTCAGACGCCTCCAAGCACCAGAAGACCTCCAGTGAGGCCTGGGTGTCACCACCTCTAGCTGGTGCCTGACCTTCGGGATCCCAGGACTCAGTTGCTTAGCTCAGGCTGGACCTGAGTTCTTCTGCACTCCACCCAGAAAGACTGCTGGTCCAAAAGGTGGCCACTGGGGCTCACAGCAGGGGGGGCCCATCGTGGGGATAGGCGACTCTGCTCGGTTGGTTTCTATACCATGCACTTCCTCTTACCCATCCAGCCTAATCTGGCCCTCATATCTGCCTACGGCACCAAGAGGCCTGGGCTCCAGTGCCTGCTCCGAGAGTGAGCACGAGGGCCTGAGAAGGTTAGTGTTTGGGGTCTCTGCTATTGCTATGACCTGAAGGAGGCAGGGGCCTGGACAAGACGACCTTCTATGCTGAGCTCCACCCACCCAATCCAGCTATGCTGTCACAGCCAAGTCAGTGGATCAGCATCCCTTGTTCTTTGTATCTTGTCCCCATGGTTGTATCTTCCTGTGCACCCACACAGACACACAACACACATACCCACAGGGGATAACACATCTCAGTTATACATGCACCTATACACCTTTGTCCGTACCCAGTCATATTCTTACAGTTACACGCTTACAGGTACAACACACACACACACTCACACCTACTCACCATTTACTTGCTTGCAAGTTCACACTTGCACACGTTTCTCCCCCATGTCCGCACACATACCAGTCACTCTTACACATGGGCACTCCCATGCACAGCAGCACACTGTCCACACAACACCCAGCTACTCTCACATATGGGAACCCCTCTATGCACACCTGCACACTGGAAGCACACCCACTCCCACACATAGGCACCGCGCCTATGCACACCAGCACATATATACTGTATACAAATCCAGCTATTCTTATACATGAGCAACACGTGCGTGTACACGCACAGGTTCGTTACCTGCCCCACCCCCCGCCCCCACCCCTGCTAAACACTCCTATATACACACTCACATGACTCCATCACCTATCCACTTGTATTGTGGAGGTGGGGCTGAGGCCAGGCTCTGGGCCAGCATTGTCAAGGGGACTCAGGGAGCAGCAGGAAGCAGTGCAGGCCCACTCCAGCTGTCCTTGGAGTCAGTCCCATCCTACTACCTTAGCTGACCCACTCCTTGCCTCCCAAGTGTCTTTATATGCTGCATAGATAGCAAGCCGGCCTTGAGTCGGGAGAGACGAGCTTGCAGGCAGAGGGCAGGGCTGCCTTGGAAATCCAGAGGGGACGGCAGAAATGAAAGAAATGAAAGAAAAAACATAAAACAAACAAAAGTGACTCAGGAGAGAGCAGAGCCCGTACAGGGCTGCTCCAAGGTGGCAGCAAGGCACTAACATGGCGTTACTGGTGGCGTCGGAGGCGGCTTCGGCAGCAGAGAGGACTCCGCACTCGGCACACGTGAGGGTACGCCCGAGGCGGGGCGCGGGCAGCTGACTGCAAGTGAAATCAAAGGCTGAAACAAAAGCAAACAGGTTCCCTCGAAACCGCAAGGCGAGGAGCAGAGATGGTAGCCTGAGGCTCTCAGTCATCTAAGGGACCCAAGCCGAGGGCAGGGAGTGAGATGGGCGGGACTCAGGCTGCCAGCATCTGCTGACTGACAGCACGCCTCTGTCTCTAAGTGTCGAGAGCAGCAAGATCTGAAGGAGGTCTGATATCCTTCCTCCTCCTGCACAGGCACGCCGGAGGTTAGCTCATGGGCTGGGTCATGGGAGAAGGGTCCACCTGCAGGCCTCCCAGGGAGAGCAGAAGTAGGGTGAGCTGTATGGCAATCCTGTCCGTGCGTGCGAGTGCATGAGTGCGAGGGAGGTGTGTGCATGCACACGCAGCAGGTTGTGTGTGTGTGTGTGTGTGTGTGCATGCGTGTGAGGGAGGTGTGTGCATGCACACG
>CABHPQ010174071.1:0-11578 GCA_902168405.1 Peromyscus aztecus | reverse complement strand
TGTGTGTGTGTGTGCATGCGTGTGAGGGAGGTGTGTGCATGCACACGCAGCAGGTGTGTGTGTGTGTGTGTGTGTGTGTGTGTGTGTGTGTGTGTGAGGGAGGGAGGTGTGTGCATGCACACACAGCAAGTGGATACCTTCCCATCTAGGCATTGGCCCAGGACACCCACAACTGGGGTCTGATTCCAGCTCCCCCAGCTTTCCCCATTCCCTAAACCTCTGTCTACTTGGATATGAGGGGATATAGACTTGGCAGCTTCCCTGTGGCTATTCTAAGAGCAAATCAAGCAGGCCAGTGCTGGACCATGCAAGGAGACCTCCACACCTACAACTCCAGCCACAGCTCAACCCACGTGCGTGGGGCTCGGACTCTGACGTGGGCGCACTGTACTGGGGTAGACAGCAAGGCTGAGGCTAGAAGCTCAGGCCCAAGCTCTCCGCCACAGCGCACCCAGTACAGTGACAGAACTCCCTTAGCCCATTCAAGGGCTCTAACCAGGGCCAGAGCCCACCAGACACCCAGAGAAGTCACTGGGCAGAGAAGGAGGAACCAGAAAAAGAGAGACAGTGAGACAGAGAAAGACACCGAGCAAGACAGGCACAGAGGGGAAGGGCAGGGGTAGGACCCCCACAAAGACACCAGTACACCAGCTGCGGGGTGCAGAAGGCGGGGCAGGGAGGAGAACTCTGGGCAGGGCAAGGCTACCACCCCAATTTCCTGTGACCCTGCATGTCCCTAAGCTGAGGCAGCAGTGACCCCCATGTCGTCCCTCACTCCCAGGACGACTCACAGAGCAGGTGCCTGAGCAGTGTGGGGGGAGCACTGTCCACCTGTCCCTAACTGTCCTCCAGTGATGAAGGCACCAGGCAGGCAAGGCCTCTTATGGGGTCCAGGGGACAGGGAGAACACTCCCAGCCTTGGGCCTGGGGTGCCCTCCCACTAGGCTGAGCCCAGCAAGGGGGCTCTCTTTGAGAAATGAGCTTGGAAATGTTTCTGGAGACGCTACAAGGGTCCCACCTTGTTACAGGTCAGATAAAGAAACTGAGGCACAGAGCAAGATCCAGACTGACTGGCTAGAAAAAGGCCTTTGTATTCTGTGCCCCAGTTTCCCAACCTGCTCTCTGACACCTGAACTGTCAGACTGGATTTGGGACTTAATGGTGGGTGGGCTCTGGGTCTTTCCAGCCAAGAAGGGCAAGGTGCCAGGGCCACAGGGCCTACCCTGCCCGCTCCTTCAGCTTCTTGTCCGTGATGCCGTCCTTGGACACGAGCTTGTTGAACACCAGGATCCCGATCACCATGTTCACCTGCCGGGCAGAGGCAGGTGTGGGCCAGAGCCCATAGGTGCCCAGATCAGCAATGGCCATGCCCAGAATGTCCACAGTCCTCCAAGGGCTACTCATGTGCCCCCACAATTCAGACCCCAGTGCTGGCCAGGTGGATCCATCCAGAGCCCTGTCCTCAATGTACCCCACACCACCAACGCCCCTCCCCTGGCCCCTGATGATGGTGAGCTCCTAGCCCAGGGCCAAGGATGGCTTCACCAGCTGATCTTGGGCACCCCTTGTTCCTGACCTCCAAGACCACTGACCCTCAACCCCACTAACAATTTCCACTGGGTGCGTCCTGAGGGCTTCTTAGGGCCTCAGGCACATCTCTAAGCTGCTAACCAAATTACTACACAAGGTAAGAATCATTCCTAAGTCCACTGTCAGAGGCTCCATGCCCTGGGGACCCTGGCACCTTGCCTCTCTTTGGCTGTCTCTGCCAGGATGTGGGATAAGGGACAAGGCCTTACTCAAATCTTACTTCTTATCCCCACTTCAAGAGAGTCCCTGAGGGTCCCTAAGTAACTCCTTTTTTGTAGAAAGGCTGCCAGGACCCAAAGGCCTTGGCCTGGCCCTAAAGGGCAAAGGTCAAGGTGGGGAGACACTCTGGACTCTTGTGCCAGGGATCATGCCCAGAAGCCCAGGGGCTGACAGCTTCCATGGCTCTGCACAGTCAGGATTCCAAACACAGGGCCCTGTCTCCTGGTGTAGCCCTGCTTCCTAGCTTGCTGACCACACAACAGCTGGACTGCAGGTGTCCTCCTAGGCCAGGCTACCCTTCTGCAAGAGGCTCTGCTTGGCTGTCACAGGAAGAATGGCCAGGGCACAGGATCCTGTGATTCATGTGGATAAGTAGGGGTAGAAGCTTCTTTCTCAACAGCCCTCACGCAGGCCCTGGAGCCTGTTCTTTAAATGACACCTGGTCTAGCTGGTCGGCAGCTACCCTCCGAGGCACTGCCAGGGATGCCCACCTGGCCTTCCGTTTGGGTGCCTCTGAGGAATAAGGAGCAGGATTCTGGTAACCATCCAACTGTCTCTACCCACCTACACACTCTCCCCAGACCCGCTACTCGCACTCGGCAGGGTCAGTTACTCCTGTACCACCTGTCTGCTAGACTGACTTGAGCCAAGCTCCCTAACCATCCCTCCTCGACAGAGGGTGAGACCGGGAGACAAGGACTAGAGAGAGCGAGCATCTACTCCCGTGCTGAGCCAAGCCATTCCTGGCCCTGGGCCAGTCCCCAGCTGTAGTTTTGGACTCTCCTCCAAATGGGCATGTCAACCGAAGGGCCAGGAAAAAGCAAGGTCTCTCTGACACCAGGAAACAAGCAGCCCTAGCTCTTGGCACTCTGGGTGCCGACAGGTGTGGACATGCACGACCCGGGCCATGTCTGCTCAACCCTTGCAGCTACTGCTGTCCATCTGTCCCCACCTCCCTGTTACTCACCAAACCTGCAAGGGCCTCCTGGCAGATACATAATCAATGCCCGATATCCAGGCAAGCCATGGTCATGGAGATAAGAGGACGACAGTGTACCACACTGAGCGACTGGAGTGGGGTGAATGGAGCTGGTGACCAGACCCCCACAGGCCAGCCAAGGGCCACATAAAGACCCAGGGGTCCAGCCTGGGAGACAGGGGAGGGGAGGGGCTGGGTCAGTACCAGCACAACTGCAGCAGCTGGTCCCACGAAGGCATACAGAAGTCCCCCCTCCAGGGAGAGCCAGCAGCTGGGGAAGAGACAAGCTGTCAGTGCCCAGCCGCATGCCCACTAGGCAACCGGTGTGTCCGGAAGAAGTACATGAACTGGGTGGCCGTGAAAGAAACGGGGAAACCTGCACACGGTTTTTTTGGTTTGGATCCCCAGGAGTCCCCATGCAGCCACTGTTACCTCCACTTACAAATGGAGGCACACCTTTTCAGAAGCCCTGGGGCTCCCCTCTGCCCTCTGTGGGTGGGGCGCTTTCTGGCTCTTTCTTGGAGTCTCTAGCAGACCCTCCTTGACATGAGGTTCCTGGCCTAGGTCAATAGTCCTAAGCTCATTTGCCTAGCTCTCCACAGCCCATACTACCCATCAGCCCCTAGGAACCATCCATGGTACCCCTAGGAGATCAAACCAGTAAGTCAGTGGTTCTCAGCCTTCCTAAAGCTACAGTCCTTTAGTACACTCCTTATGCTGTGGTGACCCCAACCATAAAATTATTTTCATTACTACTTCGTAACTGTCATTCTGCTACTGTTATGAATCAAAATGTTAAGTTTCTTATATGCAGGATATCTGATGTGCAACCACTGTGGGGGTCATGACCCACAGGTTGAGAACCACCGCCACAGAGGCCCCTGGGCATTCTAGCCAATGATGCTCACTCAATACATTCCTTTCCATTCTTCAGAATCTCCAGTCTGTGTCTCCAACATGGCTCAGACAGAGGGACTCCAGAGCCCTACCACCTACCTTCCTGGGGCTCCAGGGTAATTTAGGTTTGCTCTGACCCCCACACTCTGATGGTTTTAGCCACCATCCCCACCCAGATCCTGACTAGTGTGAGCCAGACAACCCCTCGGGTCTTTTTTCCTCTTTCTAGTCCCCATCCTGAGCCTGGGGGGAGGGGGGGGCGCTGTCTCTGCCCACGGAGCTTACACTGCTTTAGGTCAGCTGTTGGGCCCCAGGGCTTCATCTGTGAAACTGACTCACCCCTATAATGACCACAGGAAGGGTGCCCCCGCCATTATCCTCTGGGGGGGGGGGTCTCCTCAACACTTGTACACATGGGGATGAGGACTCCAGAGGCTCATGGCCATCAAGATCAGACAATGAGGAAAGGAGCAGGAGGGCCCCAGGCATTCTTCTCATCTCCCTGCCCACAGGACCTGACTGCCTAGGAGTGAGGGAGCTGCCTAAGGGCCCACACCCTCCTAAGCCTGGCTGATACAATGCCAGCAAGGTGGGGCATCTCCCGGGTCTGCAGAAGGCTATTCCATCCCCGCCTGCCCAACTCACTAGTTCATGGTGCTGTACCCCTTGGCCTTGGTGAATCCCACGGAAATGGCCACCACCAGTGCAGGGAGCCCTAGAAGACGACCAAAAGAAAGGGGGGTCAGTCCTGCCATCCCCTGCCCACATGGGCCAGGGGACAAGCTGCCTGAGGGAAGTCCCAAATGAGGGCACCACTATGGGGAAGGGGTGGACAGGGTACGGGCAGGATGATGAGGGCTGGGAGGATGCTGCAGGACTGCAGATCGGAGGCTGAGCCGTGGCCTGTTACCACTCAATCTCATAGAAAGGGGCTATCATTTTTAGAGCACGCGCCCCAAGTACTGTGAAAGATACAGTATAGTGTTATGTGTCATCTGCATGCTAAGGGGCCTGGTTGGGCTGCATTTTCTGGCAATCTTATAAAGAACTGGAGGCCCCAAGGGAGAAGCCAGGGTGGCAAATGGAGACTCTGGGAGTGGTAGGAACAAGCAGAGAGCTAAGACAAGAATGCCAGGAACAGAGATAGCCCATCATCCTACTCGGGCTGCCCATCCCCTGAGACTTTACTTACCCCAGCCCACCGCCCGCCCTCTGCCCAGCTGCCTGCCCTCGCTCCTGGCCACTAACCCCAGCCCACTGCCCGCCCTCTGCCCAGCTGCCTGCCCTCACTCCTGGCCACTAACCCCAGCCCACTGCCCGCCCTCGCTCCCAGCTGCTGATCTATACCCCAACAAGCCCTGGCCACAGTCCACCCTCACTTCCCAACCCTAGCTGCCCTGCTCACCCCAGCCCAGGCAGAGAAAGCGCTTGCGGACGAGCCGGCTCCGGAGGCGGCCAGTCACGGCCATGTAGGACTGCCAGGCCTCGGTGAGCACCCAGCAGAAGGAGGACAGGAAGAAGAAGTGCAGGAAGGCAGCCACCAGCGTGCACACAACCTGGGCAGGCAGGGGCCAAGGGGACTGGGCAGGTGCTCACTGGCTCTCACCCATCCCCTGTGTGCATGTGGCAACGGCTGGGAGAAACCCAGCATCCAATGACTTTGAGACCAGCCAAGTTCCTAGGCAGGAAGCAACCTGGTCCCCCCACCACTCCCGGAGATAGACCACTGAAGCCTAAAGGCCTGGGGTAGATGTTCATCCTCCAACCCCAGCTGCCAGTAAACTGGGGTCAGAAGCCCACTGAGGAGCTCCTGTGAGGCCTATCCCTCAGCAGGGATGAAATTGAGGCCCGAGGGTCAGGGGGAGTCACACTCTCAGACCCACATCAAATCACAGGCGAGCCCACTGTGACTGAGTTTCTGCCCCGGCACACAGCAGTGTCTGGGGCTGGGCCTTCTTTTCTGTCTCCAACATATTAGGGTGGCCCATGAAGACCCCTCCCAAAGCCTAGCCTCTGGGTCACATGTGGCAGGACAGGGTGTGGAGATCACAGGGTGGGAGTGAGGAAGGGGTCCTAGGAAAGGCAAACAGAGGGTGGGTTCCCACACTGAGCTGCCCAGGGTGGGGTGGGGGCACCTTCACCACACCTGAAGACACAAGGCTATGCAGGGCAGGACAAGAGGCTGCCTACCTTGTTGCGGGTCTGGGTCTGCCCGATGAGGATGAGAGCATTAGAAGAGATGATGGACAGGCAGAAGTTGATGAGGATGACGGACCGCTCTGAGCGAATGTACCTGCGAGAGGGGTCAGGGCCTGAGGTTAGCACCTAACAGGGAATCAAGGTCATGTGGCCTGTCCAAGAAACAGTGTTCCATTTCCTCCCTGAAATTACTGCCTCTATCATTACCATTATCACCATCGCCACCATCACCATCACCATCCCCCATCACTACCACCACCATCATCACCACCACCACCACTACCACCATAACTACCCCAATCATTACCACCAGTACTACCTACCATATTACCACCAGTACCACTACCATAACCATCATCCACCACCAACATAACCTTCATCACCATCACCACGATCACCATTATTACCGTCACCACCATCCCCACCACTGCCATCAACAACAACACCATCACTGTGGCCATCACAACCCACAACCAGGACTACCATCATCATCAATCATCAACACTACGAACCACCACCCGCCGTTGGGAAAGGTGAGAGACCCACCCAGGTAGAGATCAGAGACAGGGTCCTCAGCTAGCCTTGGGGGCTTGACAGGCTTGATGTAGAGCCCTTATTGCATCTGTCCCCCCACACCCAACTGGCCCTCAGAACAGTCCCTGTCTGCAGCTCACAGAGCACAGCGATGCCATCAGTGCTCACTAAGGAAGGTGCTTTGAACACCAAGTCACCTCCTCTCCGGGTCAGAGTTGAGTCTAGCCTCTGAGCGCCAAGCTCGAGATGGTGTCTGGTAAGAGGGAGTCCTAGGAGAAGCATTCTGGATGCTCCATCTTTGGGAAGAACCAAGGGCAGCCGACGCTAGAGGCTGCACAGGCTGCCCCTCTCCGACTAGTCACATCGATCTCTTGCTGCCTGACTGCAGGCAGTGACTGGCACATCACTTTCGATTATCGGCTACCATCACACGGGGTAGAGAACTGGAACAGCCAGGCGCAGGGGCCAGCCATCACACGGGGAGCCCTAGGACAGCTGCTCTGTGTACAATGACCTTGAATGCACCTCACTGCAAACTACCAGGTGGGGTTAGATGCTGGTGGGCAGGGAGAAGGCCACCCCACTGGCACACGCCCATGGTTACATATACCTATACTGGTGGGGGCACTGCCCAGACACATCTGTGACCTGAGTGGGCTCCTAATGGCTCAGCCATTAAGAGAATTCACACTGTGCAATCCTCCTATACCCACACCTGCCTGGGATTTAACTGGGCTATGCTACCCCATAGCCTACACATGGGCAGATAGGGCCTGAGGTGGACATGAGGGTCCTTGATGATCCTTGTAGCCTTGGGAGCCCAGTGCAGGAAGTTATTTCTGGCTCCAAGGAGTTTGCAGGTCCAGATATGAGGGTGCACAGGGACAGTGAGTGGCCACAGGACTCCAAGTAACCCAAGGATGACTGCTCTATGTGTCCAGCTGGAGCCTAAGCTCAGAACTGGCGTCTGTCGAGAAGTGTAGTCAGGTGACAGGAGGGATGAGGACCTGTGTGTTCAACATGCCCCCCACCCCCGTCCTTCCTCTGTGACCCAAGTGACACGGCGATCGGAAACCACCTGGAACGGCAACGCAGGCCGCCGCATGGGGCGAAGCCGGCGGCATGGTCCAGAGTAGATGGTACGAGGGGGAAAGGGAGGGCTGGACCGCCAGGCTCTGGAGCAGGCACCCACCTCCATACAGACACGTAGATGATGACCAGCATGAGCAGGGTGAGGGAGGACACGCCACAGCCCACGATGAGCGTCACGGATGGCACGGTCGCCTTATCCATGTTCTGGGGAGCAGGGGAGACAAGGAGTGAGACAGGACCCACGGCTGGCGAACAGAGGTCTGGCCGAGGCCCCATGTAGCCCCAGGGTCTTGTGCCCCCCCACTCCTGTTCTTTCTTTGCTGGGCTGCCCCTTAAGAGCAGTTCTTGTCCCTTGCTGAGGACAAACCCTCCCCAGGGTAATGACAGTCACAGACCACACCTGACAATAGCCCTCACCTCCTTCATGTCCCAGCCCTTCAATTCCAATCCCTCAATTCCCACCACATCACAGGTAGGGTGAGGGAGGCCCAGACTCAGCCCTGCCCCCACAATTAGCTCTCAGGCTGTGGCTCTCTACACTGCCAGGGCCCCAGGATGGTGTCCACCCCCAGTTCCCACTATATCTAACTGGGCAGCCAGCCAACACCCCCAACTCCATGGCCACCCACCCCAACATTCTTCCCACAACTCCATTTCTCACCGCTCTGCCAAAGCTCCTCTTTCTTTCTTCCCCTGGCTCTCGCAGGTACCTTGATTCACCTCCATATCTTGGATGCCCCCTCCCTGCTGGCCTCAGTACCCCCAGTCGGCTGCAAAGGCCACTCAACGGGATGCCTTGTTTCCACCTGAGAGTCTTTGCACCTGGGATTCCCTCTTCCCAAACTCACTTCCCACCAACACAAGACTGGGGCCCTGGCCATCCTGATCTTGCTCATCCCTGTGCAGGGGCAGGGCCCACAGACACCACCATGCTCTACCATACGCCCGGCACAACCCAGAGACAGCAGGCTGGCCCTGCTCACACAAGGCAATGTTCACTGCAAATGATGATACGGCTAGCTCATGGTTCACACCATAAGCCACGCAGCGCCCCAGGCCACAGGTCATGGGGCACTAGCGGAACCTCTACACCACCCCCAGCTCTTCCTGCCACCTTCCTTTCCCTCTTCCAGAATGAAAAGAGGCCCGAGGTGGCTTAACTAGGCTCTACCCACAGGGTGACATGGGCCACATGCTTGGCACATCCACAGACACCCACCTACCCGATATCTATACAGACACACACACCCCTGGCACAAGCAGGCAGACTTGTGCTGCCTACCCTGATTTGCCCTGGCCCTCACACCAAGCCTGCTCTTTGCACATGCTAGGCACCTATGTATATGCCAAGCCTCCTCTGGAAAGAGGCTCAACTCCTGCTCTCATTACCCTAGGCCTCTGGGGCCTTGCAGGAGACCTGGGTGACCAGCCGTGTGACTCTGCGACCTCAAAAGTCTCTAGCCATAATTGGGATGGGCAAGTGTGGACAGTGAACGGCTGGGCATCATCCTCTGGGCGTGAGCCCTCTAGGATCACAGTCCTTTCACACTTGGCTTTACCAATGGAGAACCTGGGTCCAAACTGAGAGGAGGCCAGGTGACAGGGACAGGTGGGGAAGTGGCCAGCAAGTATTCCAGAGCTCTGGGAAGGTCACAGCCAACTGAGCAAGTGGCTCACACCCATGCCATGACTGACTCCACTTTTCGACCTCTATGGCCATCTGCCTTGTCTGCCCTCATTAGGTCTGGCAGCCTCCAGACAACCCTAGCCCGTTTGCTCCTCCCAATTGGCTCAGGGTCATTCATGACAGACTCAGCTCTGCACGTTATGGGGGTGGGGGGGCGGCAGCAATCTCTGAAGCAGAGATTTGTCTGTCAAGAGACATGCCAGGTCTTATTAGGAGGGTCAGACTGGAGACCCCCAAGGACAAGAAACAGGCCCCAAATCCTAGAGAGGAGACAAGACCAAGCTGGCCCACTGTAGGAGATCAGCTCCAGTGCCAAGCTCAGCTTGCCCCAGGGCCTTTGCACAGGCTGTTCCCATCACCCATCACTGTCCCTCTAACCTTCATGCGACTGGCTCTTCTTTTAGCTAAGAAGTCACCATCTAGAAACCCTCAGAACATTCCATCTGAACCAGCCTCGGGTTCTCTGCCTATGACTTTCCCTTGAGCACTCTGGATAAGGGTTGCCCGCCTCGCCAATGGCCTGCCTGGGTTGCACTTTCCACAGCTGCTGCCAATTTGCATCCCATAAATTCCCTACTCCAAGTCTCCAGGTGGTATATGCATCTCCCAAAGAGTGGCTTCTATCCTGCAATGCTGGCTTCCTCCTGCTCTGTTCCACTGTTATCTGCAGCCCCTAAGTACCCACAAACTAACCCCACCTCAGACGCTAAGATCCGAACTCTGTCGCACCTTCTCCCATTACACCTCACCACTAACACATACTAAGTCTTGATCCCAGTCATATTTCCACTCTGCTTCTTGACCTGGGGCACATTCTGAGTACTGATACCAGCTAAACACTGAGCCTTGATCCTTGTCATAGGCTGAGCTTGGGCCACGGTCACATATTGAGTCCTGGCCCTGGTCACAAGTTGAGCTCTGACCATGGACACACACACTAAGCCCTGATTCTGGTCACAGGCTGAGCCACAATCCTAGCCACACACATATCCCTGATCCTGGCTACACTCTGAACCCTACTCACACACTGAGCCCTGATTCTGGTTACAATATGAGCCCGGACTCTACTCATATACTGAGCCCTGATCCTGGTCATGCTCTGAACCCCATCCCTGCTCATACTCTGGGTGTAATCCTGGTTACACCCTCATACCTGACCCCACTGCACCTGGGTCCTGACCCTACTCACATACCCTGCCCTCACTGTGGTCACAGGCTGAGCCCTGATCCTGGTGACGTACTGAGCTCTGAGCTAGGTCACACGCTGATACCAATCCTGGTTACTTACACACAGGACTATGGCCTGGTCCACTAAGCCTGAGGCATGTCCCAGGAGCAACGACATCAACGGCTGGCCTCACATTCTGTTTACTATGGCCGGGCTGCGTGGGGCACCATAAACACACCGCCTGGTCCATCCACAAAGCTCAGGCAGGTGGTGCATCCCACTCACAGGTGTGACTCAGAGCGGTTACTCACCTCCCGCAGCCGCATCCCAGCAGCATCTGCGCCCACACCCTGGCTCAGGGCCAGCTCCCAGCTCCCAGGTCTGTCTCTCTCATAGCATGCCTTGACCAGTTTGCGACCCCAGCTTTGGGCGCCACACACTCTACCTCCACCTCAGGTCCTTTAGACAAGAGTCCCCTGAGCGGCTGTGT
Organism: Peromyscus aztecus; assembly: GCA_902168405.1. Taxonomy (NCBI): domain Eukaryota; kingdom Metazoa; phylum Chordata; class Mammalia; order Rodentia; family Cricetidae; genus Peromyscus; species Peromyscus aztecus. The sequence continues at coordinate 723 of CABHPQ010174071.1, read as the reverse complement.
CTCAGGTTCATTGTCTCTGTCTATGCTTCCAACTCTCTGGTCCAGCCCTGTCGGCCCAGGAGAGGACCACCTGATTCTCTCTCTGCAGCTACCTAACTCAGCCCTGGCCACCTCTCTGTAGCTGGCTAGGCTGTCCTTTGCTTGTTCCTACCAGGGTCCCATGTCTCCACTGCTGGTTGCTGGCTGCCCTGTCCTCCCTGTCTTTCCTTCCATCGGCATGAAGCTGAGTCTTCCCTCTCACCCTGTCTCTCCTGTCCTGGGTCCCGTGCCTCTCTCATATCCCCCATATCCCTGGCATCTCTATGCCTTTCTCACCTAACGGGGTGGCTGTCACCTCCTACCCCAAGCTAGGCTAGTGAACTCCTGTGTACCCCCTCAGGACCTCACTCCAAACCTCCTCTTTACATGCTCCTAGATGCTGCCTTCGGGGAAGGAGGCTCCTGTCTGCTTCTCTCCAACCCCCCTCCCCCCCCAGCCTCCTCGCCTCCTGAGTGGTTACTTTGCCCTATGAATACATGCCCCAGCCCTGGAGGGCATCAGCAGGGGGCTGCCTAAGCCCCCAGCCCTGGGCACTTCCAATGTCAGCAGGGGCCAAGCAAGCCAGCTAGAGAGCAGGAGAACCTTGACAGGTTCTCTGAAATTCTGACTCATTTTCACTTGGCATCTTAAGTGGGGTCTCAACCCTAGGGCAGCCAGTATGGGTCAGGTGGGAAGGAAAAAAAA
>CABHPQ010174070.1:0-60240 GCA_902168405.1 Peromyscus aztecus | reverse complement strand
AATATGTTTTTTAACAACTAGGATTTTTTGACCTGCCCTGTGACAATTACTGACTCTGTTTCATCGAGCTGTGTAAGGCAAGCCCTGCCATCGTTCCCATTTGTTCTGTTCTATTGACAGCGAGGAAAGAGGGAAGTAGGCTGTCTGTGGTCTCACCAGGAGGAAGCTGGGCAGTGAACCCGGGCAAATCTGGCTTGCAGCCCTGTGCTCCCTCCTAAGAGGTATAGTCTCTCAATGGTTTCATCACTTTAAAAATAACTTTGTGGTCTGGAGCTCAGTACAGTGCTTGTCCAGTCTTCACAAAGCTTTGGGTTCAATCCCCAGCACCACATAAAATGGGTGTTTGGTGTCTTGACTTCTGCAGAGGCTAGAGGGCTAAAAGTTCAATGTCATCCTCAGCTGCAATACTCCATTCCTAGACTGCTTAAGACCCTGTCTCAATAATCAATCTATAGAATTTCTGTTTTTTTCTCTCAGATTGTAGGAGTCATTTGGGCTCATTTTAGGAAATATGGAAAATACACAAATTTATAAAGAAAAGATACAATCAACTATAGTCATACAACTTAGATATAACTTTAAACATTTGTGGTATATCCTTTGTATTTTAAAGGAAAATGTCTACTATAGGTTTATTATTTTATTCTATATACAGTTTTGTGCTTGACTTTTATTACTGATTAGTCTGCAAAATTTTTATTGTTTAAGTAAATGCCAAAGTGTCATTTTTAAAATTTAATTAATAGTGGTACATGTTAGATTTCAAACACAGGACAATGGCTGAGGTGCTTATTTAACATATCAAACCAAACCTGGCCACCAGGTTCTCCCTTCATCCCTCAATCCCTGCCTGTTTACAGGGCCCTCCTGGCTGACATACCTCACTCCCTGCCCTGAACTCTCCAGCCCAGGGGGCTGGACTGTTCTTCCCAATATGATTGAACCATTTTGGTTGCCTGCTCTCTTTGTACCTTTGGCCTCCTGGCTGCTGCATCTGGTTCCCTCTCTTCCCTTTCCCAGCCCCTCTCCCTCTCCCCACATGGCACAGCTCAGTCTGGACATGTCCACTCTGGACTCTCCCAGATGTCCCTGTGTCTACCTCTGGCTGTGCTCTCCCACATATCTACAATAAACCTTCTCCACCATACCTAGGAGCAATCATGTTCCTTTCTTTTCCTTTTTCTTTCTTTCTTTCTTTTTTTTTTCATTTAGTACACACTTTTAATCCAGTACTAGGGAGGCTGAGGCAGGTGGATCTCTGTGAGTTCAAGGCTAGGCTGATCTACAGAGCAAGCTCCAGGCCATCCAGGGTTACATAGTGAGATTCTGTCTCAATAAAATAAAATATAATTTTTAGAAATTTGAGACAAGATGTTACTGTAGCCTTTGCGGGCCTCAAACTTAGGATCCTCCTGCCTCTGCCTCCCAAGTACTGGGATTACAGACTTGAATCATCATGTCTGTCGAATGTATTTTAAAATATTTGAGAAGGAAAAATGACAAATAGTTTTAAAACATGTGAAGTAAAAGTCAGCAGGACTTTGGGGTGGTTTCTTGATAAGTCTATACCTTTTCAGATTTTTAAAAATCACAATTTGTTTATATTTTTAACAGAAACAGAAACCATATGTATTGTACTTCAACTTTCTTTTTCAATACTGTGGCTGTCTTTTATGAATGTTCATGAAACTGTTATTTTGTTGTTTATTTTTCGAGACAGGGTTTCTTTGTGTAGTCCTGGAACTGGCTCTGTAGACCACACTGACCTCGAACTCACAGAGATCTGCCTACCTCTGCCTCCTGAGCGCTGGGATTAAAGGTGTGTGTCACCACCGCCCCGGCTATGAAGCTGTGTTTATGCATGGCTTCTTGTTTAACCACAAAGCTATATTTCACCCCTTACTCATGTTTTTATAGTCACTTATCTCGGAATCAAAAAAGTACAAAACTGCTTATGAACAGGCACTTACAGAAACAATTATAGGAAAATTCAGAGTACAAACTTAGAGTTCAAAAAATTGGCTTGAAGGACCAGAGAGATGGCTCAGTGGTTAAGAGCACTCGCTACTCTTGTAAGGAATATTCACCATGTTTGGTAGCTCACAGCCCCCTGTAACTCATGAATGTGCACATATCTCCACAGACACATACACATAAATACATTAAATAAAAAATTATCCTGGGCCTGGTAGCTCATATCTGTCCTCCCAACATTTGGGAGGTTGAAACAGAAAGGCTAAAAGTTCCAGCCCATTTTGCTACCCAGAACCTGGACCAAATAAATAAATGAGACTTTTAAAAAAACATTTATAAACTGATGCATGATAGATTTTTATTCCCTCTTAAATGTTTACTTCGTATACAGTTAAATTGTGTTTTATGAGACTTTGAGAGCCGTGGCTGGCCAGGCTCCTAATCTCTTAGCTATTTGTCCTGTTATGTCATAGTTGGCCTCACAGGCTCTGTAGCTCTGAGGAAGCTCCAGTGGCCACGTCAGCAGTCTTGTCAGAAGCACAAGGAACAGCTCAGAGGTTGCAAAGGACTATAGTGCTGGGTTCCACAGAGAGAAGGAGCTGGGCTTTCTTCCTAGACCAGGCCTACTTTGCATTTCACCCCTTGGCATTGGGTCCTCTCATCACCAACTTCGTATTTTCATCTTTCTCCCTCATTTCAGAGAAACACCTCATTTCTGCCAGTCTTCCTGATTGCATGGTGTGATTTTGTATCTAGATGAGAATGTAGGATCTTGTCCTCTCCTTTCTCCACCCTGCCCCCTTTCTACTGCTTAATCAGAAGTGTCACTTGGCTCTTTTTCCAAGCCACCGAGTTTGAATGATCTCTGTTGCTAGTGGGAGGTGGGCAAGCTCTCTCTGGTTCCTGCTAAAGTTACCTGACAGCGGAAGGTGAGCATCTGATAATTATAATTCCAGTGCTTCCAGGGCTAGAGTGATTTAGTTAAGAGCAGTAATCCTGATCTTATCAGGAAGGTTTTGTAGTCCAACAGTGTAGCTTCTAACAGTATCTATTTTACTTCCTGGGGCTTCTCTCTCCCCTTAGGATTCTCCTGTAATCCTGCCCCGGCCCTTCTGTGTCTCATTGCTCCCTGCAATCAGTTAAAACTAAGAAGAGAGCAGGAGTGTGCTTTTCTTTCTTCATACTAAGATCTAGGAAATGGGTTTTTAACATTACAACACCACCAGCTAGGTCATCAGTAAAGCTGTCACATGCATGGCACATATAATACTGAGCCATGGATCTGGACAAAGATAGGTAGTTATGTGTTGCTTATTATAGGGAAAACAAAAATAGCCATATTCAGCCTAAATACTTTAGATAGGGACTATATTTCAGAGCAATTAATTGGTATCCAGGAGCTTAAGATCAGTGCCTTTGAAGCCTGGTGATTTTGCTAATGACTACTTTGAGGGTCAGTTCCTAGGAATTTGCCTAGATGCTTGCCCTTGGGGCTCATATCTATTAGATTATAGAGTAGACAGGAAATGCATTACCGTTTTGTCTTTTCAGAGAATGCTCAAGAATCTCCTAAGAGTTGTCAGTTAGCACCAAGGTGTTAAGGAAAGAAAATTTCTTCCTACCTTTTTCCTTTTTTAAGGACAATTTCTTAGGTGTCAGAATGTAGAAATCCCAAGTGAAGAGTTGGCGGTAGCTTCACCCTTGTACTTAACCCTAGGGAAAAGGGTTAATTTTTGCCTTGAGGAGAAGTGAGGAATGGGAACTAAAATTGCTTTGGACATCTGAGCTGTGCTTTAATAAGATATTCCAGGTGGTCAAGGAGTAATCCTAAAATAGCCTAGATACTTAATTGCTTTTAAAGTCAGGCTCCTGTCTCTGGGGAAGTAGGGCTCTGAGGAATGCAGTGCTGGCTCCTGAAGTCTTAGAGGCGTGGTCTGCTGGGGTTATCCCCCAACCCCCAATCTAAGTGAAAACAAAAGCCAAGCCTTCTTGGGTCTGGAGGTATTTGCTAATATTTCACCTTTTTTCCACACTTGGCAATAATAAGCCTTTGGCTTCTGCTTCTGTAACCTGGCTTTCTTCCTAGCTGTGGGATTGGTATTGTCACCCTATCCCCTAGACAGTGGTCTGTTTTCATTAGTGCTCAAAGGCTTCCTGCTTGATCCCCTGCCTGGCTTCTCTCTATTTGCACAGGAACATATTTCTCTCCCTTAAGAGTTCAGTCATCCTCTCTTTCATCCCCTCAGCCCAATCCAGCTGATTCTCTGAGTTGGCTGCTTCTTAGGAGAGTCATTTCCCCTGGTTCTGCTGCTCCCCTCCCCAACCCAGTTTCTCAGAGTTGGCAAAACCACCCACCCATCACTGTTTATACAAACAATATATTGGTATTGTAAATCACCATGGGGTGGGGGGCATTAAAAAAATATTTTGGAAATGAAGAGTTAGACTGTTCCTTTGTGTGAAAGACTAGCTACTGTGAAGATGTTTCTGTGATAGGTTATTCTGTCCTTCCAGTATGATATAAGTACTAGCCTTCATTACTGGGTTGAGGGGCAGGGAGCATACAGTAGGTCTTGACACATGAGTCATAAGTTAATGTAGGGGCTAGAGAGATGGCTCAGTGATTTAGAGCACCAGCTGCTCTTGGAGAGGACCTGGCTTAGAGCCACCTAACTCCATTTCCAAGGGATCTACTGCCTTCTTCTGACCTCCAAGGGCTCCTGCATACATGTGGTACACATATAAGCACACATATACACATACAAATAAAATAAAATAAATATTTTTTAAAAGTTAATATAGGGCTAGTCTTGATGGCGTATGTCTTGAATCCCAGCAGTTTGGAAGCAGAGACAGACAGATCTCTATGAGTTCAAGGCCAGCCTGGAACTAGTGAGACCCTGTTTCAAAAAAACAAAAAAAGCTAATGTAGAAAAAAAAACTAATGATTAATGAAATCATAGAGGACTGGAGCAATGGCTTGGCAGTTAATAATACTGGCTGCTCTTCCATAGACCAGGGTTCAATTCCCAGTGTCCACATGGTGGCTAACAAACATTTGTAACTCCAGTTCCAAGGTTTCTGACACCCTTTTCTGGCCTCCAGGGACATCAGGCACACCAGGTGCACAGACATACACGTAGGTAAAACACCCATGCACATTTGTTTTGTTTTGTTTTGTTTTTTGAGATAGGGTTTCTCTGTGTAGTTTTGGTGCCTGTCCTGGCTCTCGCTCTGTAGACCAGGCTGGCCTCAAACTCACGGAGACCCGCCCGGCTCTGCCTGCCAAGTGCACATTAAAGATGTGCACCACCGCCACCTGGCACCCATACACATTTAAAAAAACAAAACAAAACTTTAAAAACTCAAATTCAAAACAAGCAAACCTTCTAGACATAAATGGGGTTTGTTTTGTCCCCCCACCCCAGCCCCAGTGTTGGGAATTGAACCCAGGAACTAGCATGAGCACTCCCACTAAGCTACATCCTCAGCACAGATCATTTTTTAAATTGTCTATCTCCCTACATGAGAGTCTAAGCTCCACCGAGTCAGGCTTTCATCTGTCTTTGGCTTTGGGTTTTTTTTTTTTCCTCAGCACTTCTTAGAAATTGCAGTATATCCTAGGAGAGCAGAAGTTTGTATATGAATGAATAGAACAAAAAAACCCTGAAAAGTAAAGGACACCTACAACCCCCACTCCATTAGGTGTCTGTAAATCCATATGTATAGATTATATTTTCCCAACAAAAACAGTTTGTTAAAACTCTCCAGAATATTGATTTCATCTTACTTTTTTCCAGTTCAGAAATTTTCTACTGCCTCCCTCCCCACTGTTCACAGTTCAGAGTTTAAATTTCCTCCTGGTATTCAAGGCATTTCACAGCCTGTTTCCACTTTAGCTATTAGATTTGATGTACTTACATCCTCCTGCCAAAACATGCCTTGTTTGTCCTCTACCCCAGTGTTCACTTGAACTATAAATCTCCCCTTAGTCCATATTCCTCAAGGCCACCTTAACCTCCAGCTCTGAGCCTCAACCTTCTACCTTCCAAGCGTTTCTGATTTGGTATTTGTAGCTTTACTCTGTGTATGTCCAACTTGTTTTTCCAACTCTTTGGTAACCCTCCCAGTGCTGGAGACCACTTTTGTTTTGGAAAACAGGGGAGCTATTTTCCTCAGTAGCTTGCTCGACCTGGGGTGTGTTCTCAAGGAAATCTAGACTGAATAAATTTATCATCGGATCTTTGCTTCACAAAAGAGAAAAAAAGGCCACATGGTCCAACGCTGCCTGCCTCATGTGAGATCCCAAACCCTGAGATCCCAGATGGATAGTCGTCCAGAACGAAGCAGCTGCTCACTTCCTAAGAAGACTTTCTCCATTGCCAGGCAGTTCTGTTAGAAAAAGGCCTTCATCTGTAGACCTGAGTGAGAGCTTTCTGGCCAGTTCTATCCAGCTGTGCTAGTTTTGCTGGGACTGAGGCTGGCTCCTCTTCCATGGGCAGCTTTTTAGATTAAAAAAAAAAAAAAATGAATCCATTCATTTTCCCTCTGCTTTGTTGATCTTCTAGGACTGAGAAGTTGGAGGTTCAGTGTTTTAATTTGAGTAGCAGTCAGGTAGTTTAAGACTTTGAGTTGTTTTATTTTGAAACCGTTACATGTACATGGTCTCACGATGCTAAGTGCCACATTCCTCTGGTCCCTTAAATGTAATCTCCTCTCTTTTCCTCCACTTCCCTTCTTCCTGTCCCCCCTGACCCCCTGGGGGAAAGAGGGTCTTCCTAGAATAGATGGTCTGTTTTGGAGGTAGAGGTAAGGTAAAGGTTTCCCCTCTTTGGTGTCCCCAGATACCTCTCCAGGACAAGTGAGGGCAATTTTTGTTTGGCTGAAATACACAGATGAAACCAGTGAGAGGATCAAGAATGAAAGACCCTCCCCTTAAAGCCACTCGGGCCGTGATGTAGCCATTCTGTAGACGGGCTTCTCCGTGCTGCTTTCTCTCCTTTTTTCCATTCTTAATTGTCCTGTGCAGAATACTTTATGCTGTTCTTTGCAACCCACGAGGTTGCATGATGTCGCCAAGCAAGCCAGGCAAACCCAGCACTAGTGCTGCCCGTTAGGAGCTCTAAGACCGGGGCAAGTGTCTGCTGAGTTCTTTGACCCGCGCTCTGCCCAACTCGAGCCATTTCTGCATGTAGGAGTAAGTGAGAAACGTACGTCTAAAGTGCACAGTACACTGTAGCACACAAATACTAGCTTCCTGCTCACCCCCAGTCTTTCACTACCTTTTTGAAGGAGTTTAAGGGAAAATAGTCTGGTTTCCCTGGTGGACCTGAGTTGAATGTGGGTATGACAGCTAAAACTAGTCTTAGGTGGATATTTTGAGACAAACTGTCAGTTTCCTGTGAGCTCCTGGTGAGATCAAAGGTGTTAAAAGGGATTTCTGAAGTAAGAGAAGGCTGTAAATGGCAATAAGTAACTACTGTTGACATCGACTCTTATTTCCCCGGAACCCCCAGTTCTGGGATGTTTAATACTGCTGCCTGTGCAGGTGGGTTCAAAGCCTATTCCTGGAAGGTTAGACCTATCTGCAGTGACTCTTCAACTTACGGACCCTCCCTCGTCATCCCCAAAGGTTGAGATGCCCTTGGCATGCGTTTTACCCATCCTCTGATGATAGGTGAGGAAAACTTGATTGTACAGTGAGCCATTTATAGCGTTCTATCAGTTATAAACAGAAAAGGCTCTATAACCAACCCTGCTAGCATGGGCGGGAGGGGAGACAGGAGGCAGTGAGTCCCAGGGGAGCTGACCATGTTTCCCAGCAGGTATCAGTGCTGTCTCTGTGCTGAGAGCTGGAGATACCCTCAGGATGCTTAAGATTAGAGATGAGCCAGGCGGAGGTGGCGCACGCCTTTAATCCCAGCACTCGGGAGGCAGAGCCAGGCAGATCTCTGTGAGTTCGAGGCCAGCCTGGTCTACAGAGTGAGTTCCAGGACAGCCAGGGCTACACTGAGAAACCAAAAAGAAAAGAAAAGAAATGAACTGTCTTTGCCTTAGAACATGAGAAGGAAGGCTCATACACTCAGGCAACTTTTTTTCCTTTCATTCTCCCCCCCCCCTCCCCCCACCCCCCACCCCCACCAGCTGAGGACCGAACCAAGGGCCTTAGAACCAAGAGCTAGGCAAGCGCTCTCTACCACTGAGCTAAATCCCCAACCCCTCCTTCCATTTTTAAAAAATAAAAGTTCAGTGTCTCATTTCTGTCCTGTGGCCAGCGTCCTTCTCTGTGGTCACTGGGTTAGAGGTGTTTCTGGCTAAAATCCTGTCCCTGTAGAGTATATTGGCATCCACTTTATAATGCAGTTCTCAATTCTTTGTTCTCCTCCGCTCTCTCCACTCCACCCTATTGCCGACTCCGCTCTGGACCAAGCACATTATAAGCTGTTCCTTACTTCATGGCAGTAGCCAGTGCTTAGAATCCCTTGCAATTGGGGCAGAACTGGAGAAAGTAGAGGAGACATAGTGGATACCAACCTCTTTCCCAACCCCCTCCCCACCCCCAGCATTCTTCGCTTTTCTGTCTGTGGAGCTCTGCTGTCACTTGGGTGTTTATTTTCACACATAGCCCTAAGGTGGCCACACTGGCATGCTTGTTCTCACACCCCTCCCCCACTGCTGAAAGCCCTGCTCATTCAAGATTGTGGATTAGGTCCTCTCCCTCCAACTGAGAGTGACATAGTTTCTGAGCCTTGGGAATGCCTGCAAGTTACTGTAATTAGCAAATACTCAGTGTTTTCATCTTGGTGACTGATAAAGAATCCTCCTGTGAGCGTCAGCCTCGGATCTCCAGTTGCAGAGCTGGAAATTGAGCTGCCACGTAAACAGCTGACATAACAGAAGCACAATGATCCCCCATTAAATGTCTTTCAGCCAATAGGAGCTCCCAGGATAATTGACTTTCCAGCAGGAATTACTGGCTCAAACAAAATCATTGGGCATTAGGGCAACCTACTGCATGCACCCTTTGAAAGGGCTTCAAATGTAACGGTCTGGTTTTGCTGACCTAACAGGCATAATTCATCTTGATTATTCATTGTGCTAGTTGCCACCAGATGATACTAGATTTCTAGTGACTATAATTACAATGTGGGGTTGAATTTAACAACAACAGAAAAAAATAAAACAATGCTTCTGCTTGATTATTGGCTTGGACGGACACTAGTAACTGTGTCTGCCTCTGGACCTGGTGTGTGCACTGTCCAATCCCTGACCAAGCACTTTTTTTTTCTTTTTTTCTTCTTCTTCTTCTTTGATTTTTTTGAGACAGGGTTTCTCTGTGTAGCTTTTGGAGCCTGTCCTGGAACTCACTTTGTAGACCAGGCTGGCCTTGAACTTACAGAGATTTCACCTGCTTCTGCCTTCCGAGGGCCACCGCCTGGCTGACCAAGCACTTTTTTGCACACATCTTTCACTAGATAATCAGGAAAACAATTTGTCACAGCTTGTTTCATTTCAACTGACAAGGTGTCTCTTCTGTCAGACTTACCTCTCTGTGTGCTATTGCTGCAATGAGGAAGACGTTGATCTCCATCTCAGGGCCAACTTTGAGTAGGGAAAGCAAAGTGCGGCCTCAAAAATATAACTGAATAATGGCCTCTTGCTTTCAGGCACAGGGGTGCAGGGTGTGCATATGGGTACAGAGTAGAATTCGCCTAGGTAGGCTATCATTTCATGGTTTTAGAACAAGATTCCTGTGCAGTCAAGAGTGTTCTCCTGAGAAATCTCTGCTCCTAACCCCTCATGCCTTCTCTAGCACTTACACACTCCGGCTAGCAGGGTGGTGTGCCTACATGTGCCTGTGGTCCAGGAGAGGGGAGGAAGGAGAGGATGGCACAGCTCGAGGTAGGTATCTATTGCATCCACCAGGACAGAGTGAACAGAAAACTACACTGGGAAATTTCATACTTGCCACTGGCACAGAGGTGGCTAGACTGTCTCTATGGTATATGTGTTTGTGTATCTGTGGAAGAGAGTTTCAGTTCAAATAGCAAATTGATTATGTACCAGGCAGTGTGGTATTGTGCTAGGGTACAAAGAGGATAGTAAGATTGATTTTCTATCAAGGACGTTCCTTCTGATGGAGATGACATAATTCCAAAAGACTGAAATTCTGAACTAGCAGCAGACAGAGACTGCTTCTGGTGTTCTTAATGCAACCGGGTGAAGGATGGGATGGGTCTCCTATAGAAGAGGTAAAGAGGCAGCTGCCAGAGGAAAGTTACCCAGCTGAATAAAGAACGTAGTAAACACAGGCATCCTTCCCCTTCCCTCCTACTCCACTGAATGGCATTGCTTTGATCTAACCAAAGCTTAGGTTTTGTTTGTTTTGTTTTTTAATTTCCTAATGAATATTAACTTTTGTGCCTAGTCTGCACCTCAGGCATAGTCTCAGGCTGTGGTGGCCTGCAGTCACTCAGGCATTCTCATCACTAGCCTTAGGGTTTCTGATGGTGAGCTGGATGGAGAGACTAAAACGTGTCGATCTTTGCCCCACTCGCTTGGCCCTTCACTTCAGTGCAGTGTTGGGAGCTGAGCTGAGCATCTTTGCAGCCACTGCTCAGTATGTCTCAAAATGGCAGTTTGTAGAAAGTCAGCTGGGATGGGGGTTCTTGGGACTCTGGGCTTTTGTGTCATTCTCAGCATTATCAAGCATAAGCGACATCCATCTTTGCCAAGTAAGGGAGGTGGTTCTTTTGAAACCTACCAACCCAGCTACACACCATATTTTGAAACCACCGTCAAAAGCAAAACAGGAAGTCCCTGAAAAGGGTAGTGGAGGGTCCTGAATAGGCTTTTCTAGTGTGAGTCAGGAAAGCAGGGATGCTGAGATGGTCATCCTTCCCTGAATGAAGGTCTTGCTCGTTCACTCATAATTCCCATTCCCCTCTCAATGTTGTGTTTTGTCCCCTTCAGAATGGTGCTTTGGCCTGGAGCGATGATGCTGATGGAGGCCGGGGAAGAGAGATCTCTCGAGATTTTGCCAAGGTCTGTAATGTCTTTGTGATAAAGATAGAAACAGTTCTGCAGTGGGCTGTATTGTTCCCCTACACGTACAGATGTGAGTGGCAGATGAGTCACGTCTGTAGTTACTCAGATGTCTGTAGTATCTCTGGGATGACACCTGCAGTGAGATGGGATGTTTCATTGTGGTTTTTTCTTGGGGTCTGGCCTGCAGCTGTATGAACTGGACGGTGATCCTGAAAGGAAAGAATTTCTGGATGACCTCTTTGTCTTTATGCAGAAGAGGGGTAAGTGTGCTGCCTCTCATTGTTCCACTAAGTGCTTACTGAGTGACTGCTGTGTTACTGTTGCCCGTCCTCCTTCACTCCTCCCTGTCCCAGGGTTATTTAAATAATTGACAGCCAGAGTGAAGGGAGCAGGAAGGACCTGAGCAAAAGATAGATTTGGCCCTGCCTTAATTTTGTCTCTCTTCTAATTAACTAGTCTCTGGAGACACTTCAAATCCAAATACGTTTTTATTGTATGTGGCCTTCTAGCTGCCTCGGGCTTCATTTAGAAAAGCATGTGGCATGTACTGTTGGTGTAGTCAGTCCCACCTAGACTGAGAAAGGTAAGCGAAGCCATGGGGACCCTTCTGGTGGTTCTGGAGAGTGTAAAATATCCCATGGAAAGGAAGGGCCAACATAACCTATTGGATCTCTGACATATTTGGGATATTCCTGCAAGTTAACTGCTGAGTATGTAGACTTCCATTTGTAACCACTTCCAGGTTCTTTGTCTTCCTTTCCCTCCACACTACCCTCTAGAGCTGGCTGCACTCTGGACCATGTCGTGACTGACTCTTGAGCCCAATGACTCAACTTCCTGACTTTATATCCTGTCACAGCAATGGGTTCACCAGCTAGGTCAGGCCTCAGGAAGCATGGCCAGAACTTCAGCCACTCTGTGAGAAGACCCTTAATAATTTATGTAGCTCCACGTTCATCACCCTCAAGATATAGCCACCACCAGCCACTTCCCTAGAACCCTGCTAATACCTGATCACAGATTCTTTGAGGTCTGTCAGCAACTTTATTAAGATCTGGGAATGATTTTTTTCTTTGTTCTAGGCTGAGCTATGATAGCAGCTAAATATTCTTGAATACACAGCTCCTGTTCGCTCCCTCTCCCTGCTTCCTTTCCTTACCTCTCTCCGTCCCTGCGGGCCCCCTCCTCTCCTTTTTGCTTCTTTTTTCTAAAGCCTATGCCTTCATGGTAGTGAGCACTCACTGCTGGGTTGCTTTAAAAGACAGTAGAAAGGTTAGAGGTTTTGTTCCTCTGTCTCCAAGCCTATCAGAGCAGTATATGTAGCCCTAATTAGTTTACTCCTCTAACAGTTATCTGGAGCTGGTATGTGTGAGTACAAAACAAAAATACAGCCCTGAAAGATAGTGTGACTGGCAGCAGGGAAACTCCCTGTGCCCTGAGAGAGAGAAATCCACTTAATACTTTGGGCTCGCCTTCCAATTACCTTTTAATTATTTACAAGCTCCACAAGCCCAGCTGGTGCAAAGCCGCGCGCTGATCCTGTCTCAGAGGGGCTGCCATAGCAATATAGATTTGAATCAGCGGTGGAGCTCCGCTGCTTTATTTTTCTACTTTATTGTTTCTCTCTTCCCAGAAGGGTTTTCAAAAGAAAATGTAAGCCAGAGCAGCCTAGTCATGGGTGAAGATTGGTAAATTGTTTACTCCTTCATGTTTCCTTTAGATTTGTGGCTCCTGGAGGACAGTCACTTTGTCATCCCTCTATCTCTGGAGCCAGGCAGGTGGTGCTTAGGCTGTTTGCTGTCTGAGCATCTTGTTGGTTCTCCTGACTCAGCTTGCCCTGCAGGTGGCTGAGCTGCCTGGAGCCTGGTGTAGATGTGCTTCATTTCCATAGCAATACTGTAGTTTAGGTCAGTGGTAGGGAGCAATCTCCATGGCCTTGCCGTCCTGGGGCCGACAGCTAGTCATCCAGCATGTTTTTGAGGGATGGCAGCTGTTGGTGATGTCGGTCTTCTATAGCTCTTTGGGCCTGTCTTCAACACTTTCGCCAAATATTTTACCATTTGCCGGCATCACCAAGAGAGTAAAGACAACTGAATCCCTTGCTCATTAGTTACTCTAATGTAGATTTTCTTTGCCATAGCAGCCGTTGACTTTAGGGACTGGGCTATCCTTTTTTTGTGGAAGTAGACTTGTACACTGTAGAATATCAGCAGTATCCTTGGCCTCTTCCCAGTAAATTTCAATAGCAGTGCTCGGCCATGATACCTAGAAATGTCTCTAGAAGCTAGGTATAGAGCATATACCTGTAATCTCTCCACTCAGGGGTAGAAATAGGAGGAGGATCAGAGTTCAAGGCCAACCTCAGCTCCATGGTGTATTGGAAGCCAGCCTTGGCTACAAGAAATCCTGGAAAGAAATGCTTCTAGATATTGTAAATGGCCTTTGGGGGGAAATTGCCCTCCAGGAAGAGCCGCTGCCATGTCATTGGAAAGAGTAAGTAGAAAGTGTTCTCTGCAGGGAAAAAAAAAACCTCCATGGAAATCATCTTGCCTCATTTTAGGGTCGGCTTTTGTCAGGCTCCCCACCCGTCTCCTGCTTGAAAGGATGGAACTGAGCTCCAGGAGCTCACATGGCACTGGAGCACAGAGACAGTCTCTGAGGCAGGCCCAGGGCCTCCTTCATGGAACACTGTTAACTACTAGTCTAGGTTAGAGTCGGGGGAGTGAGTTGGGAAGCAGGTGTTGTCTGTTCTTACTTGTCACTCTTCAGAGTGGACTGTGTAGGGTGTTGCAAGTGTTGGTCTCCTAAGCTGGGATCTTGGCAGCAGTTGATTCCACCGGACTTATTGTACAAGCCTGGATTTTAAAGTCCTGGTGATGCTCCCTCCCCTGGGCTGGGCAGCTTCCATACAGCAAGCACCTCAGAGGAAGTAGACAGGGCTCTGAGGGAGGCAGCACACAGCAGGCCGCCACAAATGACCGCAGCTGCAGGTGATAAAAACAGCCATCATGTGGGAAGGGGCACAGGTTGTAACTGCTGCTTTGTGCTGCCTGCCGCCTGTTAACACATTTGGGTGAATTGACTGCAACAGATGGGCCTTTCAGCCTTTGGCCTTTAGTTTGTAGGCCTAGCCCAGTTACTTGCACCCTGGTGGCCCCTCCCCTCCCAATAGGTCAGTCTGTCAGGAGAGGAGCCTAAGATCACGGCGGGCTGAGCTCCTGCTGGCCTAAGGAAATGAGGCCCTCAGAGACGGAAAAGGCTGTGGATTGTGCAAAGCCAGGCAAACATCCACCCTTTTCCATGATCTTAAGCAAAGCCTTCTCTTTGGCCACACCTTCCTTATCTGTAAGATGTTGAAGGTTCACTTAGTATGGAAGCTTCCGTGTTCTACTTCCATGATTGCTCTGCTAAGCTCCCTACAGACCACTGCTATCCTTGGGGAGAAACAAGAAAAGAAGCTGTTAGTCGTTCTATAGCAAAATAATTCTATGAAAATATCCAAGATTCTCTAAGACCAAATGTTTCGTCCCTTTTGCTGAATAACACATTCTTCTTTTGTGGACTGAAGCCAAATTGAGTTACACACATTATGTTGCATTAAGAGTCTCTTTTCCATGCAGAACATTGTTCTCAGAATTATGCTTAGACTTCAAAACTTTAGTGTCCTTTTTTTGCTTTATATATATGCCGAGGAGTGGGGTGTGTGTGTGTGTGTGTGTGTGTGTGTGTGTGTGTGTTGCTAAAAATAAAGCCAAACAGTAAAGTAAAATAAAGTTGTCTGCTAATTTAGCTCACTGTGGGTAGTTTCTGAGCCCTTATTCTCTCCTACAGTGCTCATGTAGTTTTCCAGTGCCCAAGGGGAGGGGCTAATTTGTAAGTCTGATAGCAAAGGCCATGTGTCGGTGGTTGCATTCTCACTTCTGTAAGAAAGAAAAGCTCTTTCCTTGAGAGGAAAAACAGAAGTGTGAGCTCTGGTGGTGGTGGTGGCAGTAGTAATGGTGGTGTGATTTTAGTTATTTTTAATATTATCCCATACACTTTGCAGAGTATTTTCAATCTGTTATGTGATCCTTTGCCACCAAGAGCTCCAGCTCGGTGGGGTAGAAAGAGCAAAAGACTTAGCATTTGGTCTCCTAAGTCCTAGCCCAGTGCTCTTTACTTCTTGCACAGCCTTTGAGAGACTTGTCCCTAACAACAGCAAACCCATGGCTTACTTTTAGAGACTCAGGCAAGTCTTGTCCCTCTTGTAGCATAGAGTACCCACCACTTCACTGGCCACTGTCTAGTAGAGGATTTGCTTAAGCCAGAGTAGAACGTTGCATGCAAGGGGAATCATCATCTCTAGGTCAGTTGTATCTCTTGGAAGGACAAATGTAACAGCTCAGCAATCTATTTGCTGAGGCAGGATGAGGCAGTGGACTCAGAAGAAACCCAGAAAACTCTCTAGCAAATTGTCCCTTCTGTCTCTATATTCCCATCCCCACTCTTGACATGTCAGGGTAAGCAACTGCATGGTCACAGGGAAGACATTTTTTGTCAAGACCTTACTCACAGATCTGCCCTCATGCCAATTCCATCACGACCACAAACTGGCCTTGGTTTTTCCCCAGTGGATTGTTAGATCTGGTTTTGATGTGCATATACAAAGAATTTACTGTGGGAAAAGAGCTTGGTCTGCCTCAAAGTGCAATTTGAGTGTTTTTCCTTCTGTTGTGTGCTTATCTATCCATCTCAGGCAAGGAAATGTTCCTGACATATATTGCTCTGCCTTTTGGTGGAGGTGGTTTCTTCTGTGCTCTGGTATCTTACCGTAAATGCTCTGTGCCCTGGACACTCTTTCTAATAGACTTAAGATGTTGTCTGTCAGATGGAATGGGTTTGGAAGCTTTATCTTCAAAGTTCTACAAGTGAGAGCCTGAAATGCAAATCTGTGATAATCTCAGGGTTAGTCTTTGAATTAGAGCCTTTTCTCTCCCCCAGGTGATCCAGCTGCTGCTGCTAAGTACACTGTTTTCTTTCCTCCCATCTCTAATTGTCATTTAATACCCTATACCTTCCCAGCTGTCCATAATAATGGGAAAGGGAGTCTGTTTTTTCAATGGTACAATTAATTTGAATTCCTCACTTTCATTAACTTCACCTTTCCCCTTCAAAATCTTGCATTGGTGAATTAACACATGGTAAAATTAAATTATTTTATAGTGTTCTGTCCCCTCTGTTGTAGTGTGAGTCAGCATTTTAAGAGTTGGCCTAAAGAAAGCCTGAGCTGACGTTTTGGCCCAATTAAACCATTAGGACAAGATGAGGATCCGTGAGGTTGTTGCCACAGATGGCAGAAGAAGCAGATAGCCATGTATGTCCCAGCCTAGCTACTATCCCTCTCCCTGAACTTTGGCAAGATGTGATCCACTAACAAACAAACAGGTGGACCACAGCCGACCTCCTTCAAACCCTTTGTTAACTTTTGAACTCAGCGATTTGTGCATGCTGAGCTGGCACTCTGCTATAAAGTAAGAGATGGTATGGCCATAGCCATGACTATTAGTAATCACAGCAGACTGTAACATCGCCTAAAGTAAACCCAAGCTGGAGTATCAAAAAAGGCTCATTTAAAATTAGCTTCCCAGGTTGTAGCGCAGCCAGAATCTTACTCATTTCTGATGGAAGTGTAAATGTGAGTAGTAAGTCTTGTCTCCATCAGATAATGTGATGCCACACAACATAAGAATGGACTGCGGCTGGCACACCCAGGACAGTTCTAACAGACCTAATGTGGAGCAAAAGCCAGGCACAAAAGGTTACACTATGATGATTACATTCTGATTCCATTTATATAAAGTTCAAGAAAATGCACATCAGAATGATGGACACCTCCAACACTGGTGTAGGGTGGGAGGGTAAATGTTATTAGGGAAGGGCTGTGAGGGAAACTAGAAAATTTTCATATTCTAACCTGAGGGTGCTTGTGGAAATCCTTGGCCTACTCAGATTAGTGTACTTCGCATGTGTAAGTTACAGGTCCGTGCTGTGGGCATTTGGAAGCCGAGGGCTGAAGTATACTGGTCATTCTAATAATGGATATTGGCATGTTCTTGCTTTTGCCTTTCCTTGTGGAGTACCATAGCACAAACTGCTGCAGACTGCTGGACGCTGCTACCCAAGCTCCTGCTGGAAGATATGTTCTTCATAAAGTAGTCAGAGGAAGAAATCACCAGTTATTTCCCTTCTTGTTCCCAAGGAACAGGCCAAGGATTAATATACAGATGAATGAGTGGTGAGGATGCCAGCCTGCCTGCCTGCCTGTACACATTCCCGGTCTAACTTGGATTTTAACTCCTCTAGACTCCCTGGTTGGCTGTCTTGACAGTCAGGCTATGGCTGTGATTAATGACCCTTTCAAAGCCAGGAAAAAAGCAGCAAGGATCCCTGGCAGGGCCACACCCTAGGTTCTGGGCCCTCCTCACCCCTGACCAGTAGGCAGAAAACACCCTTTGAATCTCTTTGCCCAGATTGTTGCTGGTCTTCACTGGAACAGGCCATTCTCTGTGGTGGAAAGGAAGGGGCTTCCTTCCCCCCAGCATTCCCCTAGACTCCCATCTTTGTGTCTAGAGCCAGAGGCAGCTGTCTCTTCTGCCTTTTCCCTACTCTAGCTACATCTGTATCACCTGGGTGATATAGAAGGTACCAGGCCAGGGAGCAGCTTCTGCCCAGCCATATCTACACTGGAAGCTCCTGATGACACCTCTAGCCTATTAGTACTGTCCAGCAGCAGTCCCACCAACAAGGGTTAAAGCCCCAGGAGTCTCAAAGGCTTTGCTTGGGTCCCTTGCCCTCATAAAAGCCTTTTACATCCGTCCCTGGGGCTGCCTTAGGCTCCCTGGCTGAAATCTGATAAGGGCCCTCTTTGTTGCAACTGTCAGTCTCCTTTATTGAGGAGGGAACTAGAGACCAGTGGCATTTCTTGGGGTACAGATAAGGCCCTGGATTCCTGTCAGAGTGAGCATGATTAATTACCCTCAATCCTAGCTTTTTTGCTTTGATAGCAGTGACTGACAGTCCACAGGCTTCCCTGTCAAGTTCCCCCCCCCAGACACCCCCTCCCCCATTAGAGTAGAGATCCTCTCCTGCAGGGCCACCACGTCGGGCAACACCCAGAGTTCTTTTCCATGGTGTTTGCTTCCTTGCTGCAGCCCTACAGTTGCTTTTGCGTGCCCCCTCTCAAGCAGAGACTCTGCTGGCATAGAGAGAGATCTAACATAGACCAGAGAGCAGCCAGAGACCCTTTCCCTTCTCCAGAAATCTGGGGAAGCAGCCATTGCTTGTGGACATGAACTTCCTAGACCAGATCTTAAGTCTCACAGTAGTCCTTCAAAAGAGAAGAGGCCTAATTAACCATTTCAAGGTCATATGGCAGCCTTAGTCCCTAATTCAGGCAGGCTCCTAAAACCAAGCCCCCACTTTCAGTAATAATTACAAGTACCAGCTTTTATCACTCTGTAGCTCAGGCTGGCCTTGAACTCACAGAAATCCACCTGCCTCTGCCTCCCGAGTGCTGGGATCAAGGTGTGCGCCATCATCGCCCGGCTGACTCATTCATTCTTAAGCCTTTAAAACTGAAAGTCATCTAAACCACATTCTTCTTTTCTGTCCTGCTTTACGTCTGTTTGACACAAGCTAGCTAGAGTCATCAGAGAAGAGAGATCCTCAGTTGAGAAAATAGCACCATAAGATGGGGCAGGCAAGCCTGTAGGGCATTTTTTTAAATTAGTGATTGATGGAGGACGGCCCACCCCATTGTGAGTGAGGACTCCCCTGGGCTGGTGGTCCTGGGTTCTATAAGAAAATAGGCTGAGCAAGACAGTAAGCAGCCATCCTCCAGGTCCTCAGCTCCTGTCTCCAGATTCCTGCCAGGTTTGAGTTCCTGCCTTGGCTTCCCTCAGCTGACTGTGACTCACGATATGTAAACCAAATAAACCCTTTCCTCTCCAAGTTGCTTTTGGTCATGGTGTTTCATCAGAGCAATAGAAACCCTAACCAAGACAATTTCACAGATGAAATTGTGGCCTGAATCTGCCATCTCCCATGTGCACACACTCTGATATTGGCACAGTCCCCCAGCAGACTTCCCTCCTTTAGACAAGGGAAACGGCTTCCAGGTCCACTCAGTGCAAAGCAAACTGCCAAGAGACCAGCCTGAGAATTCCAGTTGGTTCTCCTATTTGTCAGGAAAATCAAAGGCAAGGCAGGTTTTTGTGTGGTTTATCTGGATAATGGAAGAAAAGCACATTGTGTTTCTGAGGGAGCTCAGGAGCCAGCCTGCTCTGGGAGCCATGCTAACACTCTTAACAGAGGGCTAGCCTTAAACCAAACAGACAGTACCAGTCCTCCTGTGGACTCAGTACCAGGAACCTCCTCTGGAACCAGAGTGTCTGAGCAGTGAAGGGAAACAGAACCTTGGCTTTCTATGCACATAGCTGCAGTCTCTGGTGTGAGGAGATAGTTGCCAGGGCTCTCTCTCTCCCTGTGGGTGAACTGAGTGAAGTTCCTGGTGAAGTTACAGCTTTGACTTCAAACACTGCTCTGGCCTTTCTTACCTTCTCAGGTCTGTTTTCTTCCCTAAGCCATTCCCAGTCTAATACCTGAGTGTTCTGCAATAGTGTTGCCCTCATAGACCGCCAGTGGCCAGAGCCCAGCTTAGTGACTGCTTCAAATGAACGTGAAAATCCTTTCTGAGGAACTGCTTGCAGAGGCATTTTGATCTACAGTAGAGGCTGTCATGGCTTGTCTCCACGCCTCATTTTCAGTCAGAAAACAGGATAAGCCTGGAAGTGGTGACACACACCTTTAATCCCAACAGAGGCAGGTGAATCTCTGTGAGTTCAAGGCCAGCCTGGTTTATAGAGCGGGTTCTAGGACAGCCAGGGCTACACAAAAACCCTGTCTCAAAATGCATTATTTCTTTTGGAAGTTGTATTAGTGTTGAAATAATCCAGAAGAAAACAGTGCTGTTCAGACATGGTGATCTGAAATGTATCTGGCTCTCCACAGACCTTCTGAAGAACAGTGCATCTCCGGATGGTAAACCCTGCTGTGCTGGTTAAGTGCTCAGCTACAGATGAGCCATGTGTTCTATAACCCAGCCATCTTCTCTGTGCTCTTCCCCTCCCCACTCCTCCCACTGATGGAATAACAGTTGCTTTGCCTTGCCAACACCCCTACCTCTGCATCCATTCATCTCCTGCTAGTCTTTATAACTGGGAGCCAAAGCAAAGACCTTGCTCATTCTGAGCTTCTTCAGTAATGACTGTGATCCAAATGATCCAGGGCAGGACCTGAGAGGGGACAGCCTGTTCAGGCCCGTCACCATTAGACATTCAAAGCTAGTGATGAGTCTCATTGAGTAGGTCTCATGTTGTCCAAGGCTGGCCTGTGTAGTAGAAAATGAACTCCTGCCTCCACCTCACAAGCGCTGGGATTACAGCCATGTACCCCATCACTCCCAGAAAGAAACATTATTGTTTAATCTGCCTAATAAGCTGATTTAGCCACAATAATATTAGAG
This sequence comes from Peromyscus aztecus, assembly GCA_902168405.1. NCBI lineage: Eukaryota > Metazoa > Chordata > Mammalia > Rodentia > Cricetidae > Peromyscus > Peromyscus aztecus. Next base: position 39,656 of record CABHPQ010174070.1, on the reverse strand, counting down.
CATGAAGGAAAAATAATCCCTGCTTTTGCACAGCTAGCAGTCCTGGGAAACTATTTGAACAGATATGAAATAATGAGAGCAGTTTGCTGAATTTAGAAGGGTGTCACAGAAATCATGAGAGGGAAAGAACCTGTGTGAACTGAAGTAGTTGGAAAGTTCTCCCAGGGCTGGAGAGATGGCTCAGCAGTTAAGAGCACCAGCTACTCTTCCAGAGGGCCCAGGTTCAGTTCCCATCACCAACATGACAGCTCACAACTGTCTGGAACTCTCAGTTCCAGGGCATCAGACACCCTCATACAGACACACGCACAAGTAAAACACTAATGCACATAAAAACAAGTCATTAAAAAGAAAATCTTAAGAAAGTTCTTCCTTGGGGCAGTGGATACTGAAGAACAGACAACATGGAGACGTAAGTGGAGATAAGTCCTGTCAGAACTGAGGAGGGGTAGTAGAGGCAAAAGTGGGCTTGGCTTGAGGGTAGTGTTGAGAAGGTTCGACTGGCTGGAGCGAGAACAGTTACTGGGAATTGCTGAAAATAGACCATCTTTATGGAGTATTGGTGAATGTGGATCAAATGACCTAGTTGTGTGAGATAGGATAAGCCCTAAGGCTTTGTAGACTTTTAAATAGGCAAGTGAAGGGCTGGAGAGATGGCTCAGTGGTTAAGAGCGCTGGCTGCTCTTCCAGAGGACCTGGGTTCACTTCTCAGCACCCACATAGCAGCTCACAACTGTCTGTAACTCCAGTTCCAGGGGATATGACACCCTCACACGTGCAGACAAAAACCAATAAACATAAAATACGCATAAATAAATCATTTAAAAAAAATAATAAGCAAGTGAAATTCCTAGTAAGAGTAGAAGATGATGGGTGCTGGAGAGATGGCTTAGAGGTTAAGAGCACTGGCTGCTCTTCCAGAGGTCCTGAGTTCAATTCCCAGCAACCACATGGTGGCTCACAACCATCTGTAATAAGGTCTGTTGCCCTCTTCTGGTCATACATGCTGTATACATAATAAATAAATCTTTAAAAAGTAGAAGATGATCTGGCCACAGCATGCAGATCATAGGTATGAATCCAGGCTGCTGCAGGTGAGCCAATGACCTGACCCAGGTTGGTGGCCCAGGCCAAAAAGGAAAGATACTTGTGAGAGGTACCTCAGAGGAAGAGGCAGTGGAGCCTCCCAACAACCTGTTGCTTACAATGCACTTCTTGTTTACTTAGGTAATATATCCTTCTGGGGGTCTTTGATATAGTTGAAGACTAAATAACTATAATTTTTCCTTAGTTATGATAAAAGATAAATTAAATATGAAACCTTAGACTCACAAATATAGGACAGATAAAATATTTTCTTTTATTTTGCCAAATACAAATAGACTAGATATTTTAACTATAATTCCTGCTTGATAACTACTTTATTCTATGTAATTTTACTATGTTAAAATTAAAACTTTCATTTTTGATTAGACAAAAAAAGGGGAAATGCTGTGGTATGTCTTTCTATATGCTATGAATATGTGTCAATAAATAAAGCTACATTGTACATTGGCCTATGGCAAGGCAGCTTAGAGGCAGATGGGAAATCCAAACAGATATACAGAGAGAAGAAAGAGGAGAGGGAGACACCAGCCACTGCCAAAAAACCAAGATGCCAGCAGACCAGTGATGCCACAGCCACGTGGCAACTTACAGATTAATAAAAATGGGTTAAGTTATAAGAGCTAGCTAGCAAGAAGCCTGCCATAGGCCATACAATTGGTAATTAATATAAGCCTCTAAATGATTATTTTATAACAGCTGCGGGACCGGGCAGGACCGGAGAAACTTTCCAGCTACAGAAAGTGGGTGATGAGAATAGCCAGGACCGATCTAGAAGTTCCTTTCTTACTTGTAAGGACTGTGGTATTGCTGGGAGGAAAAAGGCAGAGAGAGGGTAAGGGAGCCAGGTTAAGGAGGTGAAGGTGAGGTCAGTGTGCACATCTCTGACTTGCAAGTGACAAGTCATTCGTGTGAAGATGCCTTGGAAGATTCTGGAGGATAGGCCTACAAAAGAAGATGGTGCCAACCCTGACCTGCACAACTCTACCATCTCAGGCACTTTTGTCTTCATGGTGGAATGGGGTCACTATTGAGAACAGCACAGAAAAACAGTGCTCCACCTGGAGCTGTGAGTCTCAGGGGTCGGTCAGGTACCTGGTATTTTCTGTATTAATTTGTGTTGGTTTCCTTTGTCTTTTTATTGATATATTTAGAGACAGTGGTCAGTGGTCTATGTAGCAGACACTAGCCTTGAACTTGAGATTCTCTTGTCACAGGCTTCTCAGTGCCTGGAGTTAGAGTCATATGTCATTTTCCTTGGGTTACTTATGCATTTCTGGTTGTGAGCCTAGCCTTAAACGGCTGAGCCATCTCTCCAGCCCTTACCTATGCATTTTTAAACCTAACTTCATGACCTTTTGCCAAAGGGGTCAGAAAACAGCTGGTCAAGACAAAGGTCTTGAGGCTCAGTAGCCTCCCCATTCACATGAAGAGCTCTGATCCTACCAGGGTAATCTCCCATAGCTGTGTTCACACTGCTTTCTCCTCAGAAATGGGGACCTGGGAGAGGCATTGCTGAGGGGGATACACAAGATGTCCTCTGACTTCCACATACACAAATATAGATTTTTTAAAGTTGTATATCTTTATTTTGAGACAGTCTTACCATGTAACCCTCAATGGACTATAACTCTCTGTGTAGACCATCCTGGCCATGGACCCACAGGTCACAGAGACCTAGCCCCTTTTCTCTCCTAGGTGCTAGGATTACAGACATGTGCCACCATGCCCATGTATTTGATGTGTGTGGGTGTTGTGCTGGATGTGTCTGTGTGCCATATGCATTCAGTTCTCACAGAGGCCGAAAGAGGCCATCGAATCCTCTGGGACTAGAATTAGAGATGGTTGTGAGCCTCCATGTGGATGTTGAGAATCAAACTCAGGGCCTCTGGAAGAACAGCCAGTGCGCTTAACTGCTAAGTCACTTTTTCAGCCCCTACATAAGATATTTTTTAGGAGTGGAGGGAGCCTTCATTCCATTCTCCTGTTTGGATTATCCTATGAAACAACTGATGAGCTGGATGTGTTGTCACATCCCAGAAGGCCAGCACTTTGGAGATTGAGGCAGGAGGGTATTACATTGAAGCCAGCCTGGTCAACTTAGCTGAACCCTGCCTCCAAAAAAAATTATTTTTGGTGAAGCTGATGTTCAGCTAAGGGATAAAGGAGCAACATTGTAAAGGAGCAGCCTCTGTTCGGGCTGGCTTGCCACTATGAGGCAACTCTGTAAGATGGGGGCAGGGAAGGGGTAGGGCAGGAGCAGCAGCCCATGTACAGTAAGAGGAGTTTGCCATCAAAAGGCAACAAGTCTCATTCACTGCCCCGGATGCTGACCCTTCTCTGTGGAATTCTCCCCTCTGACCTCCAGATCATTAATCCCGAGGCTGCCAAATGACAGTCATCCATCACGCCTCCTGACGAGCATCCCAGCCTTCTGTGAAAGGACCTGGGCCCCTCCCTTACTTCTGTCCCCCGGTGCTCATTAGTAGCCCTTCCTGCCCAGTGCCAGGTTTCCTAATCAAGTCCCTGGTTCCCTTTCACTTCCCCTCTGGGCCAGTGGGCGGAAGCTGCTCTGACCCTCCCTCTTTCAGAGGCCAGGGAGGGGGAGGAGTGATTAGTGAGTGGGGAAAGAATTGTTGAGTGGCTTTTATTCCCTGGGAGACCTTTATGTCCAGTAGCCACTTTGACTTAGCTAGTCATAAGAGAAAAAGGAAACATGTTTCTCCATCCTGTCTCAGGAGAAAAGGCATGTAAGAGCATGTTTTTCAACTGCTCTCAGCACTAGCAGGGATCTAGGCAGGTGGATGGTCAACAGGGCCTGAGCAGAAATTGACTTCAAAGGCTCTAGTAAGTTGCCAAACTCTTAGAAGAGATTGTGCTTCTGACAACAAACGAAACACCCTCTAAATTCATCTAGATCAGAAAGGCTAAGGGACTTTCTTCAGACCACAGCCCCCTGAGTTGGGCCTGTCCTGCTTATTTTGGAGAGAACTGGCACTGAGTCTAACTGCTGTCTAGGGCATTAGAGTCAGATCACACTTCTGAGATTCACAAGCTTTGTGTCCAGCCCGTTGATGGTGAGTGTGTACAGATTTGATGCCTTCTTGCTCAGCTTGACTGACATAGTCCTCTCTCTTGTTGGACAATCACAGGCACTCCTATCAACCGGATTCCCATAATGGCCAAGCAGATCCTGGACCTGTACATGCTATATAAACTGGTCACAGAGAAGGGGGGCCTGGTGGAGATCATCAACAAGAAAATCTGGAGGGAGATCACCAAAGGCCTGAACCTGCCCACGTCCATCACCAGTGCTGCCTTCACTCTGAGGACCCAGTGAGTGGCCGGGGCTAAGAAGGAAGCTGAGCACATAACAGGCTGTTTAGCCCTAAGTCAAGTAAGGGAAGAAAGGAGTCAAATTCCTGAAAGAGTGAGGAGCCTTTGAGATGAGCCCCTCAGACCTGAAAAGCTGTGCTCACCATGGCTATTGTATGCCAATATTTTATTATTCTGTGTGATTTAAACCTCACAATCAGTCCTAGCAAATAGATACCTTCCCATTTTGTAGATTATAAAAATAGCCCTGGGCTAATCAATTTAGCTAGTGTCATACTGGGCCAGTGGGCCTGACATTCAGACTTGGGCTTCTGTCCCACTCTTTGCAGAATACAACCACCCAAGTGGCCCCTCTTACCCTGTATTCAGTCTCAGGTCAGTCCAGCTCAACGGTTGCTGAGCTGTTTTGTCACTGATTGACTAGTTACAAGAGTTGACAGAGACAGTAAGTCCGAGAGTAGCCATGTAGAACAAAAGCCAAAGTGGAGAGTATTCTTCCAGAATGTTCTAGTTGCTCTGTGAATGAACAGTTGGCGTATCTGTCAGGTATCATGCCCTGGCCTTATTGAAAGGGTGGTGGCACGCGCCTTTAATCCCAGCACTCAGGAGGCAGAGGCAGGCGGATCTCTGTGAGTTCAAGGCCAGCCTGGTCTACAGAGCTAGTTCCAGGACAGTTAGGGCTACACAGAGAAACTCTGTCTCAAAAAAGAAGAAGAAGAGAGATGATAAGGTTTTGGGGCCAGAAAGAAGGCTCAGAGGGTAGATGCTTGCTGCCACACCGACTACCTGTGTTCAATCCCTAGGACCCAACCCTCATTATAGAAGAGGACTCCTGTAAGTGGTTCTCTTACCAACACCACAGCATGCATGTGCTCCTGCCCATAACATATTCACACACAATAAGTAAACGTAAAAAGAAAGGATTTATCCATCAGGACTATTCTAGTAGAAGTAGCTGTAATTAGAATGTCAATGTTTTAGGGGGAAAGAATGGCTCCTTGGGACAGGTGACACAAAGAAGGGCAGCCCTCTTGGGTCCCATCCAGTGGGAAGAACTGCTCCTGTTTGACCAACTTGATCTAACTTGATGACTAACTAAATCATAAGAAGCCAAGAAAGCATTGCAAAACACAGGCTTCTAAGGGGATTCCAAAGGTATAGAGGCCAGTGGGAAAGATGTTAGCAAAGGTTCTCTTTATGACTGATGCTTCAGATTCAAGCAGTGTATATACCTAAGTAGTACTAGAGAAGCCTGAAGGAATGTGTCCAGTGAGCCCAGACTTTCTTTCTATTTCTGCTTTACATACCACACCCTAGCTCTTGCCTGATCAAGGCTGCTTCCAAAGACATACCAACTAAAGTAGACAGTCTCTGGTCCTGTGTTTTAGATTTTTCTTCCCTCCCTCTGCAGGTACATGAAGTATCTTTATGCCTATGAGTGTGAGAAGAAAGCCTTGAGCTCCCCGGCTGAGCTACAGGCAGCCATCGATGGCAATCGTCGGGAAGGTCGGAGGCCCAGCTATAGCTCCTCCCTCTTTGGCTATTCTCCTGCCGCTGCCGCCGCCGCCGCCGCTGCTGCTAATGCTGCCACTGCTGGGGCCCCTGCCCTTCTCTCACCCCCCAAGATCCGATTCTCCATCCTTGGGCTTGGCTCCAGCAGTGGTACCAATGCCAGTAGCCCTCGGATATCCCCAGCATCTGCTCTCAGGAAAGGTGAGCAGGGCCTTTGGAGGAGGGAGAGCAAGCCCGGTCTCCCTCTGTCCGGGGTGGGCATTGAGGTGGAGGCGTGAGTCACTGCAGATTAGTCTAGCTCCGTCTCCTTCACAGGTGATGGAGTCCCAGTGACAGCAGTGCCAGTGCCAAATCGCCTGTCTGTGCCTGGAACTTTGGCAGGCCAGCAGGCTGGCAACCGGACAGGCACACTGGATCAGCTACGGGAGCGTCTAGAGTCAGGGGAACCCCCTGAGAAGAAGGCATCAAGGTTGTCAGAGGAGGAGCAGCGCCTGGTGCAGCAGGCCTTCCAGCGCAACCTCTTGAGCATGGCGCGGCAGCTGCCCATGAAGATGAGAATCAATGGCAGGGGTAAGCATCAGTGTGTAAGTCCATCTTTCCTTCCTAATGCCTTCCGCACCCCAGCTCCACTCCAGGCCCCAGGCTGAGTGGCTCTAGGTACATCCTGACCTCCAGGCTTAGGAAACATCCTCTCCAACCATTGTTCCCATTGCCTTCGCTGCCCTAGAAAACCCCAGAAGAGCGCCACTGGAGGTTCCATGCCCGCCAAGATCTCACCACCCCAGTGTTTTCTAGGTCAGAAGTGGCTTCAGGCAGTGAAGTCCTTGTTCTCTAACAAGAAGAAAAGTGGCTATTCATGGAGGAGACAGATGTTGTTCTCCTCCAGCCCTTCCTAGCCTTTGCTCTATCTGAAGTACAGGGTTTGCACCCATCCCACCACCTTACCAGACGTAGGCAGGCTGCAGTCAGGTCTGTCGTTCCTGAGAAATAGCGGAACCACCGATGGCCTCGGGAATAAGAACAGAAGTAGGCAATACAAGTCTAACAGTATATGTGACATCTCCCCTCCCCCCATTTTTCTAGTTTTCTACCTTCTCTTCCTAAAACACGCATTCCATTTCCCTCATTCTTCTCCCTGCTCTCCCATTCAAGCCCCTGTCTATGCCATTGTTGCCGTGGCTCTCTGTCAAAGCAAACATGGGTAGTTGTATGCTGAGAAGGGAGGCAGGTGTGAAAGGAGCCATTGAGATTCCCAGGCAGCCCTCCTGGATGATGGGCAGAGGGAACCATTTAGAGGCCAGTGGAAAATACAACTCATATAGAAGAATGTTTGACTCTGGAAGAAGAAGGCAGGGGTCCTGGGTGGCGGTGGTGGCGCACGCCTTTAATCCCAGCACTTGGCAGGCAGAGCCAGGCAGATCTCTGTGAGTCTGAGGCCAGGCTGGTCTACAGAGCAAGATCCAGGACAGGCACCAAAATTACACAGAGAAACCCTGTCTGGAAAAACCAAAAAAAAAAAAAAGAAAGAAAGAAAGCAGGGGTCAGTGAGCCAGGCAGAAGCCCTGTGTGCCAGCTGCCCACGGGGCTGGGAGGGCTAGGGGCTGGAGGCAAAAGATCCTTCTTCAGAGATCCTTACAGTTCAGATGTACCAGGGACAGGAGGAGGCCAGGGCTGTTTTCTGGGGCTGATGTATAATAGGTAACTCAGTTAGGGTTGGCCTGCTGTCCCTTCACTCTGAAAGTTGGGGAGTAACTTAGTAGGAAGTTGGTGAGGCTGGTTCTGCTGTCAGTCCTATGATGAAAGGTAGTAGAGCATTAGACCACAGACCGCTTGACTAAGCAGCACCAGAGGACTGCAGGAAGCTTGACCAGGTCCATTGTTCTCTGATTCACAGAAGACAGAGCAGAGACTTCGGCTGCAGCACTGAACCTGACTACCAGCGGCATTGGGAGCATCAATATGTCTGTGGATATTGATGGCACCACCTATACAGGTAGGCCCCTGGAGCTGTGGGGAGACCCATGTTGGCTGCCAGTCCCAGTCCCAGCTTGCCGTATCTGGTTCTCTCGGATACCTTGGGCTCTGTATGTGTGGGGGTTGGGGGGGGGGGGGTGTCCTTTTTCACTGACTCAAGATTCCTAAGATACAGAGATCCTGGGCTGTAGGTGCACAGACTGGTAGGATAACCAGTCTTCTATAGTGACAGAAACCCTTCCAGTCAGTGGCTGGTTAGCTGAAGCTATAATTTAGTATGAGGGTTTATTTGTCACATCCCTACGCATACATTTCAGCATACATTATGAGCTAGGTTACCACTTACCATGCACGATCTTCTAGAGAACAAGACTCATTTCCCTGACTGCAAAAGACTCATTAAAGGGCTTTTTTTTTTTTTTGGTATGTGCTTTGGCGGGATGGTTGAGATAGGGTTTCTCTGTGTAGCCCTGGCTGTCCCTGGAACTCACTCTGTAGAAGAGGCTGGTCTCAAACTCGGAGATTCTCCTGCTTCTGCTTCCTGAGTGCTAGGATTAAAGGCGTGTGCCACTGTGTCTATTTTTAAAAAGTCTTTTATTTTGTAATGCATGAGTGTTTCATCTGTCTGCATGTATGTCTGTGCACTGTGTGGATGCTGGGAATCCAACCCAAGTCCTCTAGGGGAGCAGCCACTGCTCTTAACTACTGCTCTGCCACTCCAGCCCCATCTCCTGTCTGTTTTAAATGAACCAAGGACTATGACACCAGCATAGCTAGCTGTAGTAGCAGATATCTGCAGTTCCAGCACTCAGGAGGCTAAGCCTGTCACGTCATGAGTTCAAGACCAGACTGTACTACAGAATGAGACCCTGTCAAAAATAAACAAAACATCCCAGCAGTGAATCTGAGTGCTGCAGAAGCAGCCTTGACCCCTAGGGGCATTGCCATTTTTCACTTGGATCTCCTTAACCTAATTGCCTGCAGTATTTTGGTGGGTAGTTGGGTTTGTATCTGTAACTAACAGATCTTTCAGAGGTGTTCAACAGAGTTCACATAGGCAACAGACCCCAACCCTGAATCTCTGGCTATCCCATTTGTTTAGGGACAGGCTTGGGTGCAAGCTCAGGCTGGTGACATCTGCCTGTTTTTACCAGGGCATGAGGTGTGTCAGCTGCCTGGTGAGCATCCGCTCGCAGACCAGTAAGACCTTGGCATTCTAACCAGAGTATTTCCCTAGGAATAGCCCTGGCCCAGGGAAGCATGGGTTCTTAGAAGCAGCCAGGCCACTGTGGCTTGCCAGTCTCTTGTGTCGTCCTAGTGCGCTGTGCCCACTCATGATGTGACTTGGGACATCTGGGCCTGGTTTGCGTCCTGAACAGAACAGGAACTGGGCGTTCTGGCTAGATCTCAATGCCCTCTTGTCACCTTCCTGAGAGGAAGAAGTGGGTAACTTTCTCCTTTGCCCTCAGAATAGGGAGGGTCAGGAGTTGAAGCTCCCAACACTCGGACAACGGGCCACTCACCTGTCTTGGTCCTGTCTGCCCCAGGTTTTCTCAGTCAGGATGGGGTGTCCAGGAACCTAAGGGTGGTTCTGAGACTCCAGGCCACCATCCTCCATTAGCTCCCTTCTACATGCTGCTTCTCACACCTATGCTTGCTGCCGCTGCTAAGCTAGCTCCTCTGCAGGCCTCCTAGGACTTGCGCATCCTCATCCTCTGCCCTCCCAGAGAGCATCCTGAGTTCCAGATGTCTTGGTGTCCTTCTCCTGCTTAAAACTTGAGGGCATCCAGATGAGTTCCTGTAGCTATACAAGGCCCATCCACCTCCTTTACTCTACTGTTGCCTAAACCACTCACACCACCCCAGCCCCGATGGAGTAGCCTTTCTTGTTGCTGTGTCTTGGGTTCCCTGGTCGCCATCTCTTCCGTTTGCTGCTTTCTCTCTCTGAGCAGTCTAGACCCACACTTTCCACTAAGCCCTTTCTGGGCTGCGCTTCTGCTCCTCTCCAGACCCTCACGATGTCCTCCAGCAGCTCCATCAGCCCAGGACAGTTAAGTCATTCCAGCAGAGATACTCGTTACATGCCTGACCTTCAGCAGTGTATGAGCCTTTGACGACAGGACAGTTGTCTGGGCTTCCGCTGACATCTGGTGTGGTAGGAGAATGGAGCACACAGGGCCGGGCCAGCGATCATCCCTTGTTTAATTGAACTGAGCCACAGTCTCTCTTCCTGAGCCCATACTGCTTTTCCTCCCACCCCAGGTGTGCTGTTTGCCCAGAAACCAGTGGTGCACCTCATTGCAGGCTCTGCTCCTCAGGGCATTGGCGGCGGCGGCAGCAGCAGCAGCAGCAGCAGCTCTCACTGCTCACCAAGTCCTACCTCATCCCGGGGCACCCCCAGTGCAGAGCCCTCCACCAGCTGGTCCCTCTGATGAACAGCACCCAGCACCCACTCCCTACTCTCCTGCAGAGAGTAAGGGAGATCGATGCACAGAATTTACCTCATCTCATGGAGCCCACATCAGACACCATCTGGCCAGATGTTGAATTTGGAAGTGTCCATCTGTCCAGGCTCCATTCAGGTTCTGCTGTACTCTGGGGACAAGGAGAGACTTGGGGGGGAGGCAGGGCAGAGCGTTGTCCAATCAGGGATTGTCCTGGAGAACTGGGTGGGGCATCTGGGCATCCAGCTTCCCCAGCTTTCCCAACCACCTCCCATCCCAGAGCAATGTATCGACAATCTGTAAGGCGACATGGGGCTGGAGGCTTTCCATTTCCTTCCCCTTAATTTATTTCCCTTCTGCTGCCTTCTGCCTTCACCCCAGGATCACCAGTCTCTTAGTCTGCCCGGTCCCCCAGTGTTTAAATCCCATTTGGGGCTCTAGGAGTCAGGAGCTTGTCTTCCTTGCTCTTGTCTGTGCTGAGCATGGGATGGACGGGGATGGGCTTTCCCGGTCCTCCTTGCTTACTTACTGCTTTATTCTTTGGACATGAGTCTCTCAACCCAAGTCTTAACTTCAGTCCTCAGAGCCCTGGAGTACTCTCTTTGTTGTTCTAAGAAAAAAAGTGTAAGGACAGGCTCCAGGTTCAGGGACTCTGCACATGAAAAGGAGGAAGAGCTCATGGTGCCCGGGCCCTGGTACCTACCTGACAAGACTCCATTTAATCCCCAAACCTCAGCTCCCTGCCTGCCCATGTTGCCCAGCTCTCCCAAGATACCACTTGTCCCTGGCCCCTACCGTCGTCTCTTGGGGCCATTTCAGCCCCACCAGCCCCAGACAAGCTGATGTCAGGCTCACTGAAATACCTCAGATTTGTAATTGTTGATAGTTGAGTCTTCAGGAAGTATTTGCATCTCTGTAATCTTTTTTATATGTGTTTTGCTGACTTTAATTTTTTAATTTTTATTGTTGCTGTTGTAGCACCAAAGAAATGAAAGCAGATCACCCCAGCCAGGTGCGGTTTGCAGCTAGCCTCCCTCCAACCTGCCCATGCTCTAGCCAGGAGGTGGAGCAGGCGGGGTGACTCAGGGATCACCACAGCAGGAGGATGGGATGGAGGGGCCCATGCTTGCTGGTGGATCCTGAAACCACACTGGTTCTTTCTGCCCCTACCCCAGCTGACAATAAGGCAGGGTATCTCTCTGCCTTTGGAGCCCTCACCTTGGGTCATAGGCAAATGGCTGTGGGCCCTGCCTGAGACTGAGCCCCAGGGTGCTAAGAAGATGCTAAGAGAGCTCTGTCTCCTCTTAGCATATAGCTGGAACAGGCCACTGGGTAGAGAAAGGGTGGTCTTTACACAGGGCTCCACTCTCACCCCAGTGTCCTCTACTCTGTTACACAAAGCATCACCCACTGGGACTACTCAGGTTGTGCCGTGGAGACCACAGCATGGCCCAGCAGTCCTGTCTAGGACAAGAAAGGGAAACCAAAAGCTTGTACACAAATATACCTCAGCCTGGCAAGCGCCACACTGCTGACTCTCGTGGCTCTTCTCCCTGCCCCGAGACACACACACTCAGTAACTCACACACTTAGCTCCTGTACTGGAGTCTGCCCTCTTAGGGCCTCAGAAGCCTTACCCACCAGGCACATGCAGCGTTGGGCAGAAGACATCTGGGGTCTGGTGCTGTGAGAAGTCTGTTTGGCCAGGGTGTCTCAGGATTTAGTCATGAAGGATAGACCCTTCCTATCCAGGAGAGACAGGGACAATGCAGGTCTTTCTGATCATCGAATCCTTTCTCTTTCCCCAGGCAGCTTGTCCACTTGTCCCTCTCCATGCCCCCTCACTGCCCTCAAGCCAGCAACAGGCTCCTAGCCAGAAAATGCAAGAGCTGGGCGCCCATGTGTGCCCAGCATTAGGGCTCTGGCCCAAATGGAGCTTCCCCTGCAGGCGTAGTCCTGAAGGTCTTGTGGCAGGATGGCATCCCTCCTTTCTGTGTCTTGTATGTATTCTAACCAGAAAAAAAAAAAATGTGATAGCACATGGTAGCCTAGGCAGTGAATAAATACCTCAGACGTCCTCTCACAGCAAATGTCTGTATATGTCGTGGTTATTTTCTGTCTTACATGTTCTCGAATGTTTATATTTCAATAAAGCTCTACCTCTTCACATGAGTAGGTCTGGGTTTCTTTCACTGACTTGCACTTGACAAGATCCTTCAGAGTGAAAAGGGACTTCATGAACTGTGCCTTAGGTCCCTAGCTCCTCCTGAACCTATAAAATAATCACTCAGAAACTTGTATTAATTAAACTGCTGGGCCATTAGCTCAGGCCTACCACTAACTAGCTCTTACACTTGACTCAGCCCATTTCTGTCCATCCATATGTCGCCACGTGTTCCGTGGCTGTACCTGTTGCCTTTACATGTTGCTCCCTGGACGGCGCTGGCGTCTCTCCCACTCTGCCTTCCTGTTCCCCCAATTCTCCTCTCTGCTGGTCTCGCCTATACTTCCTGCCTGGCTACTGGCCAGTCAGTGTTCATTTATAAATCAATCATAGCAACATATTTTTACAGCATACAGGACATCCCACAGCAAGGGCATGGACTAGAAGGGTGACCTAGAACCAGATGTCAGGCTGGGTCTAGGTGTTCACTGCCAGGCTGAGCAGTGTTACAGCACAGTAGGAGGAAATGTGCAGGGCTGGTGTGCAGGGCCTGCAGGGGCTGGCAGTGCCCCCTCCATCCAGGAGCACAAGGAGCTCACCTGTCTGTGCACATCCCCCTCTCACTGCCACTCAGAGCTACTGGAACCTTAGCAGATTCGTGCTTCTCACTAGCCAGTGGGAGGTGTACCATCACTGTACACAAGGATCCCAGGTTTCAAGCCATCATAAGATACAACCAGATCCTGTCCCCTGAAAAAAGAAAAACCACCAGCAAGGTGGCTCAGCAGGTAGGTGCTTGCTGCCAAGCCTGATGACCTGAGTTAGATCTCTGAAACCCATGCGGTAGAAGGGGAAAACACTCCTGCAACCTGTCCTCTGACCTCAGTGGTGATATATTGTGTACCCTAGTAAAATTTGCCTGAAGATCAGAGAACAGAACAAACTGCTAGATTGAACATAGATGCCAGGCAGTGGTGGCACACACCTTTAATCCTAGCACTCGGGAGGCAGAGATCCATCTGGATCTCTGTGAGTTCAAAGCCACCCTGGACTACATGAGATTGATTCAGTCTATGAGAGAAACATAGCCAGGCAGTGGTGGCACACACCTTTAATCCCAGTATTTGGAAGTCACACATGCCTTTAATCCCAATAAGTAATATGGCAGGGCAAGAAAGGTAGATCAGACTTTTGGAAACAGGAACTGAAGCCTTTTCGACTGAGGAACCCCTTTCAGCTAAAGGCCTATCGACTGAGGCTCTTTCAGGTTGAGGAGTTGGTGAGGTAAGAGGTGGTTGGTGGCTGTGGCTTGCTCTGCTTCTCTTACCTTTCAGCTTTCACCCCAATATCTTGTACTGGGTTTTTTAATTTAAAGACCATTTAGCAATTCGTGTTACAGACCTCCACATAAATGTCTTAAAAGGAGTGAGGGCCTGATGTAATGGTACACACCTGTAACCCCAGCGCCTGCCCCACACCTGATACCTAGGTTGATCTGCCGGGAGAGTGCTGCTCCCAAAGTCGGCTAACCTTCGTACATGCGCTGTCGTACATGTGCACACAAACACCACGTAAAATGTATTTGTTTATGGAAGCAGGGTTTCTCTGTGTAGCCCAGGCTGTCCTGGAACTCACTCTGTAGACCAGGCTGGCCTCGGACTCAGAGATCCAATCCACCTGCCTCTGCCTTTTCAGTGCTGGGATTAAAGGCGTGCGCCACCACCATCCAGCCAATTTTTAATTTTTAAATAAGATGCATCAGTCTGGCCATAGTGGCACACCTTTAATCCCAACATTTAAGAAGTAGAGGCCAAGCCGGGCAGTGGTGGCACATGCCTTTAATCCCAGCACTCTGGGAGGCAGAGCCAGGCAGATCTCTGTGAGTTCGAGGCCAGCTTGGTTTACAAAGCAAGTTCCAGGAAAGGCTCCAAAACTACACAGAGAAACCTTGTCTTGAAAAAAACAAACAACAAAAAAAAAAAAGTAGAGGCATATGGTCGAGACATAGTGAGTTCTAGGCTTGCTGGGGCTATAATGGTGAGGCTGTGTATTAGAACAGCAACAATAACAAAAACGATGGATCAAAGTCATCCTTGTCTACTGTATTAGGTTCTCCAAAGGAAGAAAACTGATGGAATGAATATACATGTATGTATGTATATGGAAGTTACTACAGTGGCATACGGGCTGTGATCTGAGTAGCCCAGTGGTTCTCAACCTATGAGTCAAGACCTCCTTGGGGTCAAAAGACCCTTTCATGGGGGTTGCCTAAGACCATCAGAAAACAGATATTTACATTATGATTCATAACAGTAACAAGATTACAGTTCTGAAGTAGCAAAGAAAATAATTTTATGGTTGAAGCACTGAGAAGATTGAGAACCACTAGAGTAGTCCAACAGTGGTCAAGGATCTGGTAGTTGTTCAGTCCATGAGACTGAAGGTTATAGCGGTCCCAATCTGGTGCTAGGGTCTCAGGGAAGTCCTAGAGAGCTGTCTGTTTTCAGTCCAGGTGGCAATCCTGAGGAAATAGGTTCTAGCCCAGCGAAGGGAAGGCTCAGGAACAGGATAGATGAACTTGCCAGTGACAATGAGGACAAGCAGGAAAAAGCAAAGCTTCCTTCTCCCATCACTGCCACCAGGAGAGGTGGCCCAGATTTAGGGTGGGTCTTTCTGCTTCAATCCAACAAGGAAAACCCCTCACAGATGTGCCCATTTGCTTAGGTTTTAGTTAAGTCCAGATACAGTCAAGTTGACAACCAAGATTAACCATGACAGATACCTAGGGAGTTCCAGGCCTATCTGGGCTTCGTGAAACCCTATTTAAAGGAGGGAAAAGTGAGCAGCACTTCAGTCACTGGTCACCAGTCATGTGTGTCACACCTAGAGCTTTCTGTGACACGTGAAGAATAAGCTAACCTCTGGCTGGAGGGCTGAGAGGTCAAGAGTGGCACTGGGTCAGAGGTGTTGGAGACTGTCTTCATAGCCATTCTGTTGCTGTGAAGAGACACAGTAACCCAGACAACCTATAAGAGAAAGCATTTAATTCTGGTCTTGCTTACAGTTTCAGAGGGTTGGTCCATTATCACGCTGGGAGGCAGACAGGCATGGTGTTGGAGCAGTAGCTGAGAGCTTTACATCCTGATCCACAGACAGCAGGCAGAGAGTGAGAGAGAGACAGACAGACAGACAGACACTGAGCCTGGTGTGGGCTTTCAAACCTCAAAGCCCACTCCCCAATGACACACCTACTCCACAAGAGTACACCTCCCAATCCTTCATCATCCAAATAGTTCATCAGCTGGGAACTAAGTATGCAAATGTATAATCAGCCTCTGGGGACCATTCTCATTCAAACCACCACAGAGATGGAGACAGATGAATAGAGGCTCCTTCTCACTCAGGGTGAAGAGACTGAGGACCACACCAGGCCACTGCAGTTCCTTCTGTTTCAGGATGCCAGAGGGAACAGAAGCCTTCAGAAAAGGCAGAAAATTTCAAACCTAACAACACCTCAGCCATTGCCACACACACAAAAATGTTCTTCAAACCATAAAATCAAAAGATAAACAGGAGGGCTGGAGAGATGGCTCAGCTCTTAGGAGTACCTTCTGCTCTCTCAGAGGACCTGGATTTGATTCCTAAACCCTGCAGGGTAGCTCACACCATCTGCAATTGCAGTTCTGGGTGATCCAGTGCCCTCTTCTGGCCTCCAAGAGCACCAGGCACACGTGTGGCACACATGTATTTATGCACCCAAAATACTCATACACAGAAAAAAAAAACACATCTTAAAAAAATAAAGCCAGACATGATGGCACATACCTTTAATCCCAGTACTCTGGAAGCAGGCAGATATCTATGAAATAGAGGCCAGCCTGGTCTACATAGCAAGTTCCAGGCCAGCCAAGCTACATAGTGAGACCCTGTTTCCAAAGACAAGCAAGGACAGACTGAGGGAAGGTACCTGCAAAGGAGTAGTGAGATGGACTATTGAATGCTTCTTCATCACTAAGACAAAAGACAAAAGGCAGGAAAATGGGGCGTAGAGACTCGGGCTCCCCAGCACTTGGGAGGTGGAGGCAGGACTATCAGAAGTTCAAGGACAGCGTTGGCTACATAAGAAGTCAGAGGCTCCCTGGGCTACATGGGACCGAGTCTCAAGAAAAAGGAGGGAGGAGCCACAGACAAGTGTGTTTCAGAAGATGAAGATAGAGCTGGGAATGTAGCCCAGTGGTGGAACTTATACCTGGCACTCAGAAGCCCCTGGGTTCAGTTGGTCCCCAACACTGCAAAGATAGAGGAGCTCAGAAGACAAACACAGCCCAACCTCACTAAGCATCAAAGTGCACACCACTGGCACAGCTCTGAGGTTGCACAGCAGTACCAGGCCCTGACAAGTATGAGTGATGGGGTCTCCCTGCTGCGGGGGACATGCTCTGACAGATTTGGAAACCAGTTGTTGTGTAAATGGAACGTACACTTGCCCCAGGGCTGTGAAAATTCAATTCTGGGTGTGTGCCCTGGAGATGAGCGCTGATGGAAATGTGTGGTGATGTATCGTGTACCCTAATAAACTTGCCTGGGGATGGAAGGACAGAGCCAGCCACTAGATTAGACATAGAGGCCAGACAGTGATGGCACACACCCTTAATCCTATCACTGGGAGGCAGAGATCCTCTGGATCTCTGTGAGTTCAAGGCCGCACTGGAAACAGAACTAGGCAGTGGTGGCACACACCTTTAATCCCAGTACTGGGAAGCACACACACCTTTAATCCCAGGAAGTGATGGCTGGGAGGAGAAAGGTATATAAGGTGTGAGGAAACAGGAACTAAAGCAGTTCAGCTGAGACCCTTTCGGGTGAGGATTTGGAGGCTTTCAGTCAGAGGATCCGTGGAAACAGGATCAGCTGAGGAGTTGGCAAGATGAGGTTGGCTGTGGCTTGCTCTGCTTCTCTGATCTTTCAGCTTTCACCCCAATATCTGGCTCTGGGTTTTTTATTAAAAGACCATCTAAAATTCGAACAACAATAATGGGCAGCCATTGAACCTGGTGTGGGCTGGGGTTTCTTCTCAGGCTTTTACATTAACTCCTTTAATTTCTGTGGTGGTTTGAAGAGAACGACCCCCATAAGCTCAGTATTTTGAATACTCAATCCCCAACTGGTGAAAATGTTTGGGAAGGATTAGGAGGTGTGGCTTTGTTGGAAGAGATGTAACACTGGGGGTAGGCTTGGAGCTTTCAAAAAGCCCACACCATCCCAGTTAGCTCGCGCTCTCTCTCTCTCTTTCTTCGAGACAGGGTATCTCTGTGTAGTTTTGGTGCCTTTCCTGGAACTCACTCTGTAGACCAGGCTGGCCTCAAACTCACAGAGATCCACCTGCCTCTGCCTCCTGAATTCTGGGATTAAAGGCATGCACCACCACCGCCCAGCAGCTCTCTTTTTTCCAACTCCTTGTACATCAGGTGTAAGGAAGCCTTCAGCTACTGCTCCAGCACCATGCCTGCCTGCTTACTGCCACATCCCTACTTTGATGAGCATGGACTCTAGTCCTCTGGAACCATAAGCCCCAATAAAATAAGTTGTCTTGGCCATGGTGTCTCTTCCTAGCAATAGAAAGGTAACTAATACCATCCTCTACCTATTTGAGGTAAGACTAAGCATTTTTACCCATTGTACAGATGAAGAAATAGTCAGGGGGGTTATACACCTAGGCCACACAGTAAGCAGGGCCTGGATCGTCCATAACCACCATACCAAGCCCTCTGTGCACATTGTTCATGGCGTGCAGTCTGCAAGGCACTTGCTGCTCATGGTACACATGAAAATCCTGAGTAGAAATGTGCTCGAGGCGCCAAAGAGGTAGGATTGGACTCCAAAGTGGTTGCCCTTTTGAGAAGGGAAAGGGACCTGAGTGGAGGGAGTGAGGCAGAGGATTCAGGGGGTTTGTAACAGGTGTCTGCTGTACCCTGCTGTGCCCATCCAGGGACCACCTTGCAGCCCTTGCGTCCTGAAGCCTTTGCTGCTATCTGGGGCTGGCCACTTCTCTTCTGCTGGACTTCCCCAGAGCCAATGGAAGCCAAGTGTGGATGGAGTGCCTGACTACCGTGCACAAAGACCCCAAATTGACTGTATCCCACCTCTGGAAGAGACCCATTGCACTCTGTGAAGAAGAGGCCACCCTTAGAAGGAAGGGGGAAGTGGAGGCTGAGGGGCTTGGCAGGGGGTTAGAATCAGAGCTGGAGAGAAGGAACTGGTACAGAATGGTCAGACTAGAAAGGGTAGAGTGTGGTTGTTGAGCTTGGGGACATTGAAGTACAAACCCAGACGGTGGCTAAGCTAGATGAAGGACAAGGGGAGATGGGCACAGTGGCATGTGTCTGCAGTGTCAGCAGTTGAAGGGCTGGTGCAGGAGGATCATTTAAGCCCAGGAGTTTGAGACCAGCCCAGGCTACAAAGTAAGTCCCCATCTTCAAAGACCAGAAGGCCAAGATGGGGAGTGGTGGGCAGTTTCAACAAGCTGGTGGCCTTCCCCACACTGGAGCCACTGAGACAAACAGGAGCTGAGGTTGTGAGGAAGCGAGCGACTCAGGGGTAGAGGGTGAGTTGACTCGGAGGGAGGGAATTAGTTGGATGCAGCACAGACAAGAGTAGCAAAGAGGAGAGGGGTTGAATCTGGGCCCCTCGGGTATATGGAGAAGCCCAGACACAGCTGGCCCCACATTGGCCTCTAGAAGGACCCAGAACCTGGGATGTTTTGTTTATGCATGGTACCCCTCTCCTGCTAAAGATCACCCCCAAAGGAATAACTTGATGTCTTCTCCATGTGCGAGATGCCCTTGGCCAAACTGAAATCTCCCCATCGAATCCACTTGCTGAGAAGCAATCTGCTCTCACCAAATTCCAGTTCTCTCCGTGGAGTGAAGCAGTTCCATTGACAAATTCCCAATTTCTATCCTCACTGCGCATCCAGCCATTCAGGAAGGGGTCCACAGATCCGGGTAGACTCTGTGTAGAGGAGCTCCTGGAGCAATTCTAAGCTGAGCTGGGCCAGAGGCTCAGGAGACTCAGCAGGATGCAGGCAGGTGCCATGGCCAACTCTTACATGAATGCCGGTTAATAGATGAGAGTGGGTTGTCCGGAGGAGAGCACATTGGCAGGGTGGGGAGGGGTGTCCAGGCAAAGAATGGCCAGTGTCTTAGGGTGTGATAAAACACCATGACCAAAAGCTAATGGGGAGGCAAAGAGTTTATTTGTATTACACTTCCATATTACAGTTCCTCATCAAAGGAAGTCAGGGCAGGAACCTGGAGCCAGGAGCTGATACAGAGGCCAGTGCTGCTCACTGGCTTGTTCCTCTTGGCGGGCCAGCCTGCCTGCTTTCTTATAAGACCCAGGGCCACCAGCCTTGGGATGGCACCGCCCACAATGGGCTGGGCCCTCCCCATCAATCACTAATTAAGAAAATGCTACAGGCCTGCTACAGCCCGATCTTATGGAGACACAGTCGAGGCCCCTCCCCTCTGATGACCAGCCAGCATAACTGGCCCTTTGTCGGCTTGGCCACAAACTCATCACTGCTAAGGCACAGTTTTTCCTTTCTGGTTCATCCCCAAGAGCACACATTAATATGAACATTAGGATATAAAATATTCACAGTCTTACAAGTCCCACAGTCTTTACAAATTCAAACACTTTAAAATTCAGTCCATTTAAAAATCCAAAGTCTCTTTTAAAAAGCTAAAATCTCAAAGGGTGGTGGTGGCACACGCCTTTAATCCCAGCACTCGAGAGGCAGAGGCAGGTGAATCTCTGTGAGTTCGAGGACAGCCTGGTCTATTGAGTGAGTTCCAGGACAGCCAGGGCTACATAGAGAAACCCTGTCTCCCCCCTCCCCCACAAAAAATCTAAACTCTCTTTAAAAATTCAGTCTCTCTTGGGGCTGGAGAGATGGGTCAGCGGTTAAAAGCACTGGCTATTCTTCCAAAGGACCCAGGCTCAATTCTCAGCACCCACATAGCAGCTCACAGCTGTCTGTAACTCCAGTTCAATGGGATCCAACACCCTCACACAGACATATACGCAGGTAAAACACTAATGCACATAAAATAAATATATCACTAAAATCCAATCTTTCAACTGTGGGCTCCAATAAATAAAAAAAAAAATATTTTTACTTCAAGAGGGAAGAACCAGGGCACAGTAACAATCAGATCAAAGCAAAACCAAGCCCCAACTGTGTAAATGACTCCGTGTCTAATGTCTGGGATCTACTCATATCTTCTGGACGCCTCCAAGGGGCCTGGGTCACTCCTCCGGCTCTGCCCTCTGCAGTACACACAGCCTGTCTTCTAGGCCTCAGTCGGCTCCACTCTACCATTGCTGCTGTTCTTGGTGGCTGTCCCATAGTTCTGACATCTCCAAAATGCTGGGGTCTCTGCTGCAACTGGGTCGCACTTTCGCCAATAGCCCCTCCTGGGCTCTCTTCATAGTACTAAGCCTCAAATTCTCTGCATGACCACTTCAGTTCTAGGCTTTCAACTGGCATTGAGGCTGCACCTTCACCAGTGGCCTCTCCTGACCTCTGCCAAGCCTCAGCTGCTCTCCATGACCCCTTCATTCCTTCAAAACCAGTACCACCTGGGTGACTCTTACACTAGCAAGTACCAGCATGAGGTACAAACTTGGCCACCTATGGAACACAGCTTCTGTGTGCGGATTCCCAGGAGACACTTCCCAGAACTGATGCTCGTCTCTTGTTATGTTTTTTGCTTGTTTGGTTTGTTTTTTGTTTTTGTTTTTTTTTTGTGGGTTTTTTGTTTGCTTGTTTGTTTGTTTGTTTTTTGAGACAGAGTTTCTCTGTGTAACCCTGGCTGTCCTGGAACTCACTCTGTAGACCAGGCTAGCCTCGAACTCAGAGATCCACCTGCCTCTGCTTCCTGAGTGCTGGGATTAAAGGTGTGTGCCACCACTTCTGGCTGCTGGTTTCTTTTTAACCGCTATTTTTCCCAGCTCCAGCTAACCTGCATCAATTGTCTCAGTAAACAAAAGATTTCACCATGGTGCTGGTCTCTTGTTAGTCTGTCTTCATCCGCAGCTGAGCAGGCGCCCCAGATTCTTCACACGAACGGTCCCATAGCGTCTTGGCTTCCCTCTGAAACTCCACAAGCCAGGCCTCATCATCTGCGCTGCTCCCAACACTCCTATTGTCCACGCTCCTACTGACCATCCCACTGAGCTCTCAGCACGCAGTGGCTTTTCTAGCCCAAACATTCCAAAGTCCTTCCACAGTCCTCCCCAAAACATAGCCAGGTCTGTTATAGCCTTACTCCACTATCCTGGTACCAGTTTCTGTCCTAGTCAAGGTTACTATTGCTGTGATGAAACATCATAACCAAAAGCAACTTGGGAAGGAAAGGCTTTATTTGGCGTACACTTCCACAACACTGTTCATCGTTGGTTGGAAGAAGTCAGGACAGGAACTCAAAAAGGGCAAGAATCTGAAGGCAGGAGCTGACGCAGAAGCCATGGAGGAATGTTTGCCATTGACTTGTTCCAGGCGGATCTCTGTGAGTTCGAGGCCAGCCTGGTGTACAGAGTAAGTTCCAGGACAGGCTCCAAAGCTACACAGAGAAACCCTGTCTCAAAAAATCAAAAAAAAAAAAAGAAAAAGAAAAAAGAAAAGAAAAGAAAACAAAGGACAGACAGACAGACAGAAAATGTTCTACACACTTGCCTGCCTGCACCCCAGTCTTATGAAGACATTTCCTCCATTGAGGTCCCCTACTTTCTGATGACTAGTCTCTGTGTCGTGTTGACATAAAACTAGCAAGCACATCCAGATAAACTGAGGGAGATGCAAATCCCAAACTGGTCTGGCCTGTGGCTGAGCCAGCTGAGATCTTGGCACACCAACCCCCTCCACTGGTCAGTCTGTTCCCAGCTCTCCTAGCCACAGGCTCCACCAGGAAAGGGGCACGCACATGGCCCCGTCCACCAAGGATCAGGAATCTTTTTTTTTCTTTCTTGTAGTATGATTTTTATTTTTTTTATTATTATTATTTTATTTATTTTTTCTATTATCAGCTTGATACAGTGCAAATTCTTATCCTAATAGTGAAATGTTTCACTGAAGCTTGCCCAGTGATTGAATAAAACCAAAACTTAATATAAGCCACAGTCATCCTAGGGTCTCCCCTGCTATTATAGCCTCCCTGGTTCTGTGGGTTGCAGTCTGATTGTTCTTTGCTTTATATCTAGAATCCACCTATGAGTGAGTACACCATGTTTGTCCTTCTGGGTTTGGGTTACCTCACTCAGGATGATATTTTCTAGTTCCATCCATTTGCCTGCAAATTTCATGCTGTCATTGTTTTTCTCTGCTGAGTAATACTCCACTGTGTATATGTGCCACATTTTCTTAATCATTCTTCAGTTGACGGGCATCTAGGTTGTTTCCAGGTTCTGGCTATTACGAATAATGCTGCTATGAACATAGCTGAGCATGTATCTTTGTGGTATGATTGAGCATTCCTTGGGTATATGCCCAAGGATCAGGAATCTTAGCAGTTATATCAATGAAGGCATTTTAAGTCCTGTGTCAGACAGGGGACAAGGACGAGGTTTTACCAGAGACCATGACTGTAGCTACCTATCACACCATAGCCATAGAGCTTGTTCCCCCTAGGAGTCCTTGCTCCTCCCTAAACCGGGTCCACCTAACCCCTAGAAGTGCGCTGGGCTGACCTGAATCTCTGGAGCTGCCAGAGCACAGCTGTGACAGTCCCCAGTGCTCAGGGACAGTTTCATAGTGCCTGGGCTTGTCCCCTGGCTCTCAGTTGTCTTCAGGTGCTCTCCTGGCCTCCAGGGCTGGGACTGGAACAGATGAGCAGAGGCTGACACCAAGAGAGACCGAGAGACACACAAGTACGTAGGCATGGGGCAGAAAGGGGAGGCAGCTGATGGACCCAAGAACCAGCAAAGGCCCCAGCTGGAAATCCTCTTAGAACCTTTTCTTTCCCTCCAATTTGTGGTGAGGGACCAGGGCACAGGGCAGATCTGCATTTGGGATCTTCAGGGAGGCAGTCACTGCTCTCACCCTCTGGTGGGTCCCTGGAGACTCCCCTCAGGGGCTCCAATGAGACCCTGAAGCCCTTAGTGTTGAGAACAGCATCAGTCCTACTGCCTCAGGACAAAGTTCTCCTAAGTTCCAGATCGCCTGGTATGGTGGTTTGAAAGAAAATGCCCCCCAAAGGGAGTAGCACTATTAGGAGGTGTGGCCTTGTTGGAAAAAGCATGTCACTTTGATGTCTCATATATGCTCGAGCCATGCCCAGTGAGAGAATTCACTTCCTGTTGCCTTTGGATCAAGATGTAAAGATTCTCAGCTCCAGCACCATGTCTGCCTACACGCTGCCATGATGATAATGGACTAAACCTCTGAACTGTAAGCCAGCTCCAATTAAATATTTTCCTTCCTAAGAGTTGTCTTGGGGGCTGGAGAGATGGCTCAGAGGTTAAGAGCACTGGCTGCTCTTCCAGAGGTTCTGAGTTCAATTCCTAGCAATCACATGGTAGCTCACAACCATCTGTAGTGAGATCTGGTGCCCTCTTCTGGTATGAAGGCATACATGCAGGCAGAATACTACATACATGATAAATAAATAAATCTTTAAAAAAAAAAAGTTGTCTTGGTCAGCTGGGTGGTGGTGGTGCATGCTTTTGATCCCAGCACTCAGCAGGCAGAGGCAGGCAGATCTCTGTGAGTTTGAGGTCAGCCTGGTCTACAGAGCGAGTTCTAGGACAGGCTCCAAAGCTACCCAGAGAAACCCTGATTTGAAAAACAACAAAAACAAAAACAAAGAGTTGTCTTGTCATGGTGTCTCTTCATAGCAATAGGAACCCTAACTAAGACACCTGGAGTCACTTAAATCCCTCTGGGAACACAGACCACTTTTCTAAAGTCCCCGAGAGAAGCTAAGGCAAAGGACAGGAGCCCCGTTCCATAGAGCTCCTCCACTCAGTGTCTCAAAGATGAGGACCTCAGCGAGAGTTAAACCGTCTGAGCACAAGTAGGGCACTGCCACCACTCAGTGGGTGTCACATCGGCAACCACCGCTGCCCTTTCACACCGTATTTCTGAGTTTGGTAAGAGGTGCCAAGGAAGCCTTCCGCACTGCACATTGGATAACAGACTGTGACTAAGGCCCATGCGCAGTGGGTCACTCGGACTTCCTGACCTCAGTCTAACAAGATCCCAGCTCCAGGAAGAAACTGGGGGGACCAGGAAGATCGCACTGACCTGTGGCATCCTCAGCCCTGTACTATGGGGCTGACATTGTCCTCATTTCACAGACAAGAAAATGGGTTTGGGGAAGGCAAGCCTGGTTCCTACTCACTGAGTGCTCAGTGGTGCAGTAAGCAGAGGCTTCTGGGCTTGGAGGACACTCTTCTCCCAACCATCACCCAGGCCCAGACTCCCCAACATCCAGAGTCCTGGCCATAGCCCCTCCTCATCTTCCCTGAATCCCCTGGCTAGGGGGATCAGGAGAGACATCTGATACAGGCCATGCACCTCCCCAACTTCACCTCCCTCTTGAAGGCCCATGTCCCCAGAAGGCCCATGCCTACCTGCTACAGATTCTAGGGTGTGGGAGTCCCCCACAGGAGTCCTCATTGTCCACCAGACCCTGTTCTAGAAGAGGAACCAGCTGGCTATGCTGGCTGTGTGGGAGGAGAGACAGCTGATGAATACTGCCCTGGCCCAAGCCCTGAGGGTGGGGGCCTTGACTGATCCAGTGTGGGGAAGGGAAGGTAGATGGGCAGCTACACACCAGGGATTAGGCCTGGGGAAGCCTGGGGGGTCTGGCAGAGACAGAGTTGGAGGTGGCTGCTGAGTACTTGGTCCTGCACGGCCTCCAGAGCTCACATGAAACCTACAACCCGGAGGCTCTTACTTCTATCATGTCCTAGACCCTTTCCATCCCAGCCCATTGCTACATCTGCTCTCAGTCCACCTCCTGCAGGGAGTCTGGAACAGAGAGAGGCAGAATCAGCTCTTGTCTTGATCTGATCCTTCCTCAAAGCCCAAGTCACTGGCAAGACTCAGGGCCCCACCCTCACAGGGATCTACCCTCTTAGGGCCCCATCCTCACTGGGATCCACCCTCACTGGGATCCACCCTCACAGGGCCCCATCCTCACAGGGCTCCACCCTCACAGGGATCCACCCTCACTGGGATCCACCCTCACTGGGATCCATCCTCACAGGGCCCCATCCTCACAGGGATCCACCCTCACAGGGATCCACCCTCACAGGGCCCCATCCTCACAGGGATCCACCCTCACAGGGATCCACCCTCACAGGGCTCCACCCTCACAGGGATCCACCCTCACTGGAATCTACCCTCACTGGGATCCACCCTCACAGGGATCCACCCTCACAGGGATCCACCCTCACAGGGATCCACCCTCACGGGGATCCTCCTAGGACTGTGGATGCACCTAGAAAAGAGGCCTCACTGGCACCGGACACAGGGTTGGTGGTGAGCACTGGTGGACAGAGTTAAATGGCTTATTCTCCCTCCACACTGCACACACAACTGAAGATCTGGAACGTTCCTCCCAAACCCTGTGCTTCACTCACGGCTTTCCTTTTACTGAAGTCCTCAAATAACCACCGATGCATTCATGGGCCAAATATTGCTAGCAATCCACGGAGTCTGCAGAAAGGGCAAAGGAATTTATTAGAGAAGGAAAATTCACTATCCAGAACAGAGGAATTATTGCAGGGTCCTGGAAGGCTGAGGCACAGTCCCACGCTGTTCTTTCGCCTGGTCTGTCTCCAGCGTCCAAAACCACGAGGGAGGGAAGAGAGTACCGCATATGTGCATCCCAGGTCTTAAGGGTCCCCAAGCGGCCACGCCCCAGCGGCATGTACTTCAAGGTCACAGGCAGGTGTAACAGTTACCTGCTGCCTCACTAGGGGCGCTGCTTCAAGGTCATAGCTAGAACAGCTACCCACTACAACGCATGCTTCATGCTGCCCAGGGATCTCTGAAGTCAGTCCAGCATAGTACTGTTCTGCATGCCCAGGTCCTTCCATCTCCCTCCACAGGCTCCCTCCGGCACCCACACAGCCTTAGCCTCTGGTACCCCCTGCTTCATGTGGGATCCTCCTTGGCAAGCTGTAAATTGCCTGGCCCTTCCAGGGCTCCTGAGGAGCTGTGAGGGCAGAGCAGCCTGACTCTGGGTCTAGAAAGGATATGTGGTCCCGTGAGGCGATTCCACTATCCCATTCACTTTGTATACCTTTCCAACCTGCTCTGTGCCCTGCCTCCAGCCTGGACCCTACCTCTACTTCTGCAGTTGTTAGGCCCAGCTTCTCCACTTCCTAGAACAAGGGCCCAGTGTGGCCTTGAGGACTCCATCCCCAGGACAGAGGGAGACCAGAGCTGTGTCCTGTACATGGGAGGTCCGACCCCTAGGCCCTACCCCAGCCTGGTGTTTGGGAGAGCGTGTTCAGACTACCTGGGGCCAACTCTCATCTGTGAAGATGATTGTGGCTGCCTACTGCAGCCCACCCCACTGACCTCTGCCCATGGCCTCTGTGGGAGCCTGCCCCACCCCACCCTGAGCTCTGCCTATGGCCTCTGCTGGAGTCTGCTCCCCACCCCCATGAGCTCTGCCCTGGAGCCTAGCTTGCAGACTCTAGCTCCTCTACAGGCCTCAACTCCTGCAGCCTCTGGGTGCTGGGACACAGAGCAGCTAATGGGGTGTGGCCTGTCCCGTCTCCACTCCATTCTGACCATCACTAGGTCCAACCACAGCCAGTGGCCCACTCTACTGAGACATAGGCCCTACTCTTTGGAGTCACGGAGACCACTGGGTCTCTGAGTGCCCCAGCTCTTCAGAGTCCCTTGAACACTGTTCCTAGTGGACCCACAGTGGGTATCTGAGCCTTGGAGACAGCATGGGGTCCAGCCAGTAATAGAGCTGGGACCAGGAGTTTATGGAATTCCTGCTGTCTGGTGAACCCAAGGAAGAGTCCACCGTGGTTACCACAGGCTGAAGGAATGGGGTACACCTAGTGCCTGCATGAGAAAAACACCTGTGTGGCCCCCAAAGTGAAACCAAACTGGGGTTCACCTTCCGCTAGACTCTCTGGGACTTTCACAGGTCTGCCTCTGGGAAGGGGCAGATGCTAAGGACACTGGAGCTCCTGGGCTGTTGCAGGAGACGCTGTCTTTCCTTCTAGTTGGCTGAATTGTCCTTGTCCTTGGGTGTGGGCTCAGGATACGGTGACCAGGGGACCAGTTCTCGGTCTTAGCAGCTGACACTAGGTTCTGGTCCCAGCAGCGGCCAGATCCCGGCCCTGCCCTCACACTCATAGTTACAGTACTTCTGCCTATGTTTGGAGTCCACTTTTGGAATAGAATAGCTACTGTGGCCCCTGAAGCTCTATACTCTTGGGTCTGAAAGTCTAGGAACTACAGGTACCTGGACGGGGAGTTTGAGACCCATTATACAGAAGGAAGAGCTGAGGCCTCACGAGGAAAAGAGTGCAGTACCTGTACCTCCCACTGTTTTTCAAGAGCTTTGGGGTCCTCGGGGAGGGTCCTGATCTCATGTAGGGTCATCCACCTGATGCCCTAGGTCCTTTCAATCCCAGCAGTCATCTGATTGTTTTCTTTCCCCAGGTCCTGTGTCTTGCTTCTGTTGCTGGCCAGGGAAAGCCTGTGAGGGGCAAACTGCCCCTCATCTCAGGCCCACATAGCCCCCTTGAGGCTGGAAAGGAGCCCACTGCCAACACCACCACTCTGCAGCCTAGCGGTGCCTGCTCTCATGGCTCAGGCTGCGGAGGAGGTTGGCCTCCTGAGCGGTGCCCACCACCATCTGAGCACGGGGCCTCTTCCTGTGTGATCTTCCCGGGGTCATGTAAGGAGACGAGTGAAACAGAAGAGCTGGTTCCCGAGCTCCTTAAGTCACACCCACCCACCCACCCAACAAGAAAGTAGCAGGAAGCAAGGTGGGGGTGTTGTGGGCTGAGCTGTGTCCCCTAAAAAAGAATTCTTGCAGTCTCCTGCACCTCAAAATATGACCATTTTTGGAGATAACCAGGTTGAAAGGAGGCCCCTGAACTAGGTCCTAATCCCATGTGACTGTGA
The DNA here is from genome assembly GCA_902168405.1 of Peromyscus aztecus. NCBI lineage: Eukaryota > Metazoa > Chordata > Mammalia > Rodentia > Cricetidae > Peromyscus > Peromyscus aztecus. The sequence goes on along the minus strand of CABHPQ010174070.1, from coordinate 10,954 downwards.
TCTTTACAGGAGGTGGCAGGGAAATTCAGAGGCAGGTATGCCCTGGGAGCACATGGGTGTGAGGGCAGGGAGCCAGAGAGCAGGAATGGCAGAGGCTGCAAGATCCAGCAGAGCGCACAGCTAGGAGCCCAGGGCATCGAGCCTGCGAGCCTGCAGCAGGGTCTCCCACTGAAATTCCAGCCTGCAGACCTGGTTAGCCTGAGGCTGAGGTGCTCAGCTGTGGCTAGGTAGCAAACTAAAATAGAGGGAGTGTAGAGGACCAGCCCCCCCCCCCCCACACACACACACACTTATTTACCCCAGGAATCTTGAGGATTGAGGGATAAGAGTCTTAGTTAGAAATAGGGAGTGGAGAGAAACAGAGAGAAAACACAGCATAAACTCGGGTGGGCCTGGATCCTTATCCACCAGCCCAGAGCGTTATTCCAAAGGTCTATTTATAACAATGCCAAGGGGTGGTGCAAAAGAACTCCCCCTTGCTAGTTACAGTCACCTGGTACCCAGGCCGGTGGTCCAATCAACCTCTAATGCAGTCCTGCTGGGTACAGCCACTAGGAAACCTAGTGGGCTCCAACAAGGGAGCAAGGATCAGACCCCCACGTGGCAGCTTCTGGACCCCAGATGATCCTGATTTCAAAGGGAACTTTCTCTTCTTGTGTGGCCCCCCTTGCAGCCCGAGGAAGCATGCAGTAATTAGATACACGTGTAACCACATGATGACGATAAGGAGAGTTGTCCATTTGTACAGCTGAGGCCCAGAGAAACACAAGTGACTTGCCCAAGGTCACATAGGTAATATGGAGCCGGGATTTCAGACCCTCATTCACACTCTTCTCTGCCGTGAACACTCCTGGGATTAAGGACAGCTAGGAATGAAAGTGGAAGGCAAAACTTGTTGGAAGATTTGGGCCCTAAGTGCTGGGCCTTTGCCCATCAGATGGCATAGCATGGGCTGCAGCTAGCCCCGGGCCAACTGCTAGCCCAGCCAGCCAAGCCTTTGCCTGGTAAAAGAATACTGTGGTAAGTTTGGTCCATAGTCTGTGAACCACATGCCACAGGGCTCTATGAACTGCTGTGCACATTCTAGGCCACACCCTTTTGACAAGTTCAGAACTGGGACAGTTCATAGGTGGTCCTTAGCCAGCCACCTCTCCCATCCCTTCCAGCCACATCAGCAGGTCAGCCTAAGCAGAGGCTGTGGCTCTGTGTGGACCCCATCCCTGCCTTACAGCACTGGATCACCAGGCCTCCCTTGTGACATCCCTTGTTGGTATCTGGGTCCTGCTCTGGGTGCACACTGCTGGAAGAACGTTCCTATGTGATGTGTCCATGGGAGTGTGCATGCACACCTCAGTGTGGGTCTGTGCACGCCTGCATTTGCCCCAAGAGACCAAGAGGAAAAGGCTGCCGGGAGGAGGCAGCAACTGGGTTGGGACTGGAGTTAGGGGTGGGGGTGGGGATGTCAGGGCCTAAGGCACCTGAGCCCTTGATCTGGCTCCTGTCCCACATCCCACAGTAACCCCCTCACCAACTCCGCTTGTGATCTGGGACAGGCATTACTTTTTATTTTTGTGCGCATGTGGAAGCCAGGGGACAACTGTATGAAGTTGGTTCTCTCTTCCCACCTTTACGTGGGTTCCAGGGACGGAACTCAGGTTGCCAGGCTTGTCCAGGTGCTGTCCCTCCTGAGCCATCTCACCAGCTGCTGAGCAGCGGTTTTCCAGGAGACGAAACATTCCATCTTGGAGAGACCCTCATGAAGACTCAGGAAGTTCTAAAGGGGGTTGTTAAGACTCAAGAAGTAGGGCTGCAGAGATGGCTCGTCATTCAAGGGCACTGGCTGCTCTTCCAGAGGTCCTGAGTTCAATTCCCAGCAACCACATGGTGGCTCACAACCGTCCATAATGAGATCTGGTGCCCTCTTCTGGCCTGCAGGCAGAACACTGTATACATCATAAATAAAAAAAATAAAAAAAAATAAAATAAAATAAAAAACCTCAGGAAGTAAACAACTCAAAGAGCTTCAGGAAGTCCCTGAAACAAACGTGCTAGGACCCCTCTCCCCAAGCTTATATATGCAGTAAGGACTGCTGAAGGACACCCTCAGACTGGCCCTGGGAAGAGACATTCCCCAAACTGTCGGTTGAGTAACCTGTGAGCTGTGCAATGAGATGCAGGTTTCCAGCTTTCAAGAGCCATCACCAGGGCTGGGGTAGGTTTCCGGTGACACAGATGCCTTGAGTCATCTCTGCTCTTGAGAATCTCCCCTCACTCATATACCTGAAAGGAACCCCAGTAAACTCACTGCTTTCCCTAAATTGGACTTGGGTGGTGTCTTAGTTAAGGCCTCTATAACTGCAACGAAACAAGCTGGGGAGGGAAGGGTTTCTTTGGCTTACACTTCCACATTGCTATGCATCCTTTAGGAAGTCAGGGTAGGAACTCAAACAGGGCAGGAGCCTGGAGGCAGGAGCTGATGCAGAGGCCATGGAGGGGTGCTGCTTACTGACTTGCTTCCCATGGCTTGCTCAGCCTGCTTTCTTATAGAACCCAGGACCAGCAATCCAGGGATGGCACCACCTACCATGGGCTGGGCCCTCCCCCATTGATCACTAATTGAGAAAATGCCTTACAGCTGGATCTCATGGAGGCATTTCCTCACTGAGGCTCCTTCCTCTCTGATGACTGACTCTAGCCTGTGTCAAGTTGACTCACAAAACCAGCCAATACAGGTGGAATCCTTATTGGGTCCTCAGTTCCCTATCTTGAGTGAGCAGATGTTTGTTGTGCATCTGCTGGAACTGCTTCATAACCCAGCCTGGGTCGGAGATCATGTACAGGCTCCCACCCCATCTCCTCTTCTCTGGCCTTTATACACACTGCTTGCTCTTCCCAAAGTGCCCTGTGTTCCAGCTTTCCTCCTGGAAAATGCCCACTCAGCTCTCAGGGAGGGGTCAGAGGTTCAGAATCCCCTTCTGTAGTCCAAAGTTTCTCTGGTCCCACCCAGCCCCGCAGCCGCTCAGACCCAAGTAAACACACAGAGGCTTATATTACTTACAAACTTATGGTCATGGCCTATGGCTCCAGCTTCTTGCTAGCTAGTTCTTATAACTAAACTCAGCCCATTTCTATTAATCTATATGTCGCCACGTGTTCTGTGACTTTTCCTGTGTGCCATTACATGCTGCTCCCTGGACAGCGGGATGACATCTCCTCTGCCTCTACCTTTCTTCTCTCTGTATATGTGCTTGGATTTCTTGCCTGCCTCTAAGCTGCCTTGCCATAGGCCAATGCAGCTTTATTTATCCACCAATCAGAGCAACACATACTCACAGCGTACAGAAAGACGTCCCACAGCACCCTTCTTTGGAGAGGCCCTTGCTGTCTATTGCCCTGCCCCTGGTTCGTCTCTCTCCTCGCTGGCACACTAAATTGTAGTCACTTATTTCTTGACCTGTATGCCCTCAAGCCATACACACACACACACACACACACACACACACACACACACACACACATACATACACACACACATATACACACACACATACATACACACACACATATACACACACACACATACATATACACACACATACATACACACACATACACACACACATACACACACACACACACGCGTGCGCACGCGTGCACACACACATACACACACACACACACACACACCTAGTGCCAGCATGCCCTCCAGCAGTCAGCTCCTTCCACATGATGCAACCTGGGAGGTGATTCCTGCTCCTCTAGCTTTCTCCTGAGGGACACTGATCCCCCCCCAGAAACTGGGGTATGTTGATAGAAATGAGGCGTTCTGGACTCCGTGTGGGCCTTAGGTCACTCCACCCCATCCCTCTATTCTTTCAGAAATCGATATACTCAGTGTCTTGTTAGCTGGGCCGTAAGGTCTCCTTCATGTCTTCCTGCACACCCAGGAGCCCTCTGTCCTGACACTCCAGTTCTCACGCATCCTGACTGGAACAGCTGTCTGTCATCTTACTCAGCCCTCCCCCCCCCCCCCCCCCCCCCCCCCCGCCTCTGGGTGCAGCCAGGAGTGATGGAGATAGGACTTCCCATCTCCTCAGTTCTGTGAGACAAGGTCTCCTGTAGCCCAGGCTGGCCTCAAACTCATTGTGTAGTTGAGGATAACCTCGAACTCCTGACCCTCTGCCTCCACCTTCTAAGTGCGAGGATTACAGGAGTCTGCCATCATGCCCAACTGAGATAAGGCTTCTTAAAACTAAAATTTTCCCCAAGTACCCCATAAAAGAGCCAAGATGTGACCAACAGGAACACAGATACACAAGAAAGGAGTTGGACTCTGGCCATATGACTCAGGGTTCTGACCATTCTTACCAACCAGTGACCAGCTCTTGCCAATGGAGCCATCTCACTCTGTGAGAACAGGGAACCCCTCCCAGCCTAACCTGCACAATCTAAGAGTGTGCCCAGGCAGTCACCTACAAGGCCTCCTGGTCACAGATCACCAGCAGAGCTGCCAGCAGCACTGACTTCTCCTCCCCAAGCAGCTGGGTACACTCTGTCTTCAAGGCCTGAACATGGTCCTCCTCCAACACACCGGCTCTCCCTGCACCTGCTGCAGCTGCTCCAAGAGGCCCTTCTGTGGCTCTGGCCCAGCTCTTTTGAGTCTCTTGTTTACCTAACAACCCAGAACACCCAGAGTAGAGGCTCAGCCTCTGTTGGGGTTGTGGGGCCCAGGCTAGCCCTGAAGGGTTTGCCCATGTAGTCTCCTCCTCCCTGAACCCTCAAGCCACTCTTTCTTGGGAACACTTTTTTTTTAAAATTTATTTATTATGTATATAGTGCTCTGCCTGCATGTATGCCTGTGCAGAAGAGGACACCAGATCTCATTATAGATGGTTGTGAGCCACCACGTGGTTGCTGGAAATTGAGCTCAGGACCTCTGGAAGAGCAACCAGTGCTCTTAACCTTTGAGCCATCTCTCCAGTCCAAAGTAATGTGTTCTTAGCCACAGAGCCATCTTGTGTGTGTGTGTGTGTGTGTGTGTGTGTGTATGTGTGTGTGTGGTTTTATGAGACAGGGTTTCTCTGTGTAGCCCTGGCTGTCCTGGAACTTGCTCTGTAGACCAGACTGGCCTTGAACTCACAGAGATCCGCCTGCCTTGGGAACACTTTCTTAGTCACTGTTCTATTGCTGAAAGAAATACCATGACCAAGGCAATTCTTACGAAAGAAAGCATTCATTGGAGGCTGGCTTACGTTTTAGGGCTTAGTCCATTATCACTGTGGCAGAGAGCACAGTGGCAGGCAGGCGTGGTGCTGGAGAAGTAGCTGAGAGCTACATCCTGATCTGCAGGCACAGAGAGAGGACAGGAGAGGAGAGGAGGGGAGGAGGGGGAGAGAGAGGACGAGGGAGGAAGGGAGGAAGGGAGGAAAGAAAAAGAGAAAGAGAGGGAGGGAAGGAGGGAGGGAGGAGAGGAAAGCATAGCTTAGGCCTGGTGAGCTTTTAAAACCTCAAAGCCCACCCCGCAGTGACACACTTACTCTAACAAGGCCACACCTACTCCAACAAGGTTTACACCTCCCAATCCTTCTAATTCTTTCAAACCATACCACTCACTCCCTGGTGACTAAGCATTCAAATATATGAGTTTTGGGGGTCATTCTTATTCAAACCACCACACCAAACCTTCCAGGTGGTGAGTTCCCACCATTCCAGCTGTAGAGACATTTCCATGGACCAACTTCCACTCTAGACCTGCACTGGGTTACCAAGCAGCAAAGTGGACCAGCTATGGGAACTGCTGGGTAGATGAACTCCTCAAGTTACACTGTGTGGAGACCTGTCTAGTTGGTCTCTCCTGGTCACTCTCTTTCCCACCTGTTCTCCATAGCCCTTGACCAGACTCAGAAACCCCCAGGAATAGTGCCAGGCCCTCCTCTCTCTGCCCCCCAGGCAACAGGTGCTGGGGTCCACTCTCTACCCTGATTTCTTCTACAAGGGGTCTTAACCCACCTGGGCAAGCATCAGATGGTGCTTCTGCACAGAGGCACAGAGGCCATTCTAAAGCCGAGGCAGAGGTCTCAGCTACCCCCAGGGAGACTCTGTCTGGGCTCTGAGGCATCTGGGCCTTGTCGTCATCACAGCTCTGCTCCTGGATCTGCTGTGGATATACAGTGCAGGATCCTGGGGCCTCTTCCCATACAAGGGGTACGTTGTGGCTGGGGCCTCCCCACAACTTGAATTGCCCACCTAGGTAAGCTCTTCCCTACAGTCTGGTCTCAGTGTCTCTATTTGCCCAGGGGAAATTGGACTGAATGGTGAAAGGCTGAGAAGGAGTCCCTCTGCTTGGGTAAAAGCCTGCGGATGGCACTCCTTCCTTGAGTCCTGCTTCAAGATGGAAGACCAGAGAATAAAGTACAGGGCAGAGGTGAAACTGTAACGGAGCTGAGGGCAGAGCTTTGCCATACATCCACTTGGGAGGGGCTCTGGTGTCATCCCTACCCTTGGGGTCTCTAGGCTAGATTCTGGGCCAGGGGGCTGTCCACACATCTGGTCCAAATGCTGCTGTGTCTTTCACACCACTGTCTGCAGTAGAAAGACAAAGGTGCCGTCTGCCTGTCCTCGACCTCCGTCTCCACTCTCAGTCCCCACCCTCCCTTGTTTTTCTGGCCTCCGTCTCTTCTGCTCCTGTTGTCCCTGGGGTCCCTGCAGCAGGTGCCTCTCCTGTTCCTGGTGGGCCAGAAAGCATTCCATCGGGGAAGAATGCTGAGGGCAGCAGACCTGCAGGGCAGCTGGGAGTGCTGGCTCATCCTCCCTACCCCACCAGGCAGGACAGAGGCTGCAGCCTCTGATAAAGCAGATTCCCACCCAGGGGCCCAGCTGATGGCTGTACACAAGGGAGTGTGGCTCATCGCTCAGGGTGGGGAGAAAGCTGGGCTGCTCAGCTGTTATCTATTCCTGCAGGGCTTCACATGTGCACTCTCCACCCCCAGCCGATTCGACACACAGCACCTCTCCCTTGTAGCTGAAGATGGCTCCAGAGCTCCAGACAGAAATAAGAGGACTGGGACTCTGTTGTGGAGCAGGGAGGCTCAGGAAATGGGTCGTCACCTCGGTCCTGAGGGTCACCCAGCCCAGGTAGAGAGCAGTAGACCCATGAGGGCCATCAATAGGCTGAGACACTTAGTCATTAAAAACTCGGACATCTTGGGAATCTTGGCTCTACTCGTACCCTTGCATAGAGCAGATATGGTGTGACCTTATCAGGAAGCTTCAGCCTACAAAGTCACCTCCCCATCTCTGGTGATGGTGATGGCTACTTTATCTGGTTATATAAGGAAGCTCTTGTGTGTGCTGAGCACAGAAATCCGAGCCTTTCTGTCTCCAGTCAGTGAGTGCCCCTAGTCTCACCCAGCATATGCCTCCCAAATATAAGCACAGCTCCAGGAACAGCCATGAGAGAGGTCTGTTCAACAGGGCCTCCCTGCTGGCTGTTCCATTCCCCCGTCTTCAGACTCCCTGACTCTTAGAACATGAATCCAGGTGGAGGCAGAAGCACACTCAGCACACTGGAGCTTTCATCGTGGTACAGATGAATCTAGACTTCCTTGGGGCTGCAATGGGCAGAGAGGACCTGGGGGAGAAGATGGGAGACTCGTTTTCCATTTGAGCATTGGCTCACAGCAGGCCTGGCTTAAGCCCAGCCTGTGCTCACACTTCTGCAGGATTTGGGCTTGCTCCAACAGGGCACCACTCACAGGTGGCTGGCCAGCCTGGTCTACTGCCATCTGTTCTCTGCCAGCCCTACCCAAAGTTCCTTTGACTGCCTCCTGTCCCACTCCGGGACTCGGTCTGAGCACCTGCCAGGATGAGAGGAGCCACGCTGTGCCCTGGATCCCAGGAGGCTGGTGCTCACCTGAGCCCTCAGTGGGTGGACACAGAACAGTGGCCACAGGTGGCAGAGGTCCCAGAGACAGCTGGCAGGGCTGAGTATGTGGTCCACAGACACTATGCAATAAGCCCTGCAGTTTGGGGATATGGAGCAGTCCTGGCTCCTAAGTACTGGGCTGAGATGCAGAACGAGGGTCCATCCCATGCCTCACCCCTGGTCCAGGCTCCCTCGATGATTTGATTGACATGTCACATAAACATCAGCCTCAACTCATCTAGTTCTTAGTTCTAGGCTTCCCTGAGCTATGGGTGCTGACTTTGGGTAGCCTTCCTTAACCAACAAGACCTTGTTTGATCCTTACAAGAGCCAGTTTAGGAGGGGAACTGAAGGTGAAAACAGGATGCTGGATGTCTCAGGTCATGCTGGCACTCTCAGAAAGCCTGGAATTTGCACTCAGTGCTGTCTGGATCAAGAGCCTGCTTTCCCCAACTCTGCCACTGCCCAGTGATCTTCCTCCAGTTACCGAATCTGGAAACTATAGGGCTCAGGTGGGCATTTTCAAGTTACTACTTTATGATGTGGGGAGCCAGAAGCCTTCACCTCTGCTCTGGTGCCTCTCTGGCTTCAACTCTTGCCCTCCATGCCCACCACTTTGGTGAGGGGACTCACAGGCTAGTGCAGCTGGTACCACCTTTTCTCACCACTGGCTTCTTCACCTCCAAGGGCTGGACCTGGGATTTCCTCCACTCACAGGATGTCGGAGGACTCTGTGGCCCTCCCCTTCCCAGGCTCCAGGTCTGCCACCCCAGCTTTAGGAAAGGCCTAGAGGATATTTCCATTTGAGCAGATGGTGCCCAGGCCCCTCTCCTACCCCATCTTTCACAGCTCTGCCACACCTCACATTCCTAGAACTGTCCCTCTCAGGTTGGTACCACCTTCCAGCAGGCCCCTCCCCCTCCAAGCAGATTGTCTCCCTCCACTCCAGGCCCATTCCCAAAGCCCTGGCACAGCACCCACAGCTCCACTCTAACTGGGCCTGGTAGAAGAGAGGCTTCCAGTTAGGCTGCCCATTGTCCTCTTGAGAAGCAGGGCTGTGTTGAACTTGTTCTAAGAGGTTCATGGTCTTCCAAGCCAGACTGCTGGGTGTGAGGAACCAAGGGAGGGTGGGATCACAGCACAGAGAAGGGGAATCTGACCTCTCTCAGGATGCTTTCCAGGGAGTTGACCTGTGGGAGCCAACAAAGATTCCAGCTTGCAGTTTGACTCAAGGTCAGAGAGTCAGAGTTTATGTTGCTCTCCAAGGCTGCATGATAGGGTGCAAAGGCATGTTACCAGGTGTCTTATACTTCAAGGCCTAATCACAAGATGCTTTGCCGTGGGGCGTGGTTACCAGGTGTTTTGAAGGGTCTACACTTGGTTGTACATTGTGCTTTGATCTTGAGAGAGGGAAGTCTTTTGCCTCTCCCCTTGCTGGTGTATGAAAAGCCCATTAGAAATAAACTCGAGGCTGCTGGGCCCTCCCAAAGCTATCCTGTGTCTCTTTTTAATTTGTCTACTTCTATATTTCCTATTTAGCATTCCCCAGTTCCTCACTCCCCCCTTCAAGGGACCCTTTGATAGGTCGGGGCTGAAACCCAACACTAGACCTCCACAGTGACCTTGTGGCTGAGGCCCCAATGTGCATCAGTTCATTCCAGGTAGGACAAAGCTGGATATGGCAGAGGAGAATGCAAGGGCAGCTAGATGAGGGAGCACTAGGTCCAAGAACCAGGAGGTTAAAAAAAAAAAGGTGCTGCCGGGGTTGAGTAATAGCACAAGGGCATCTCCTTGGTGCCCTGGAGTCATGCTGCAGACCAGTCACACAGAAAAGGCTTATGGACAAAGGGCAAAGGCTGGAAAAAGTGTGGTGCCTAGGGGCAGCGGGGGGAGCAGCAAGCCTTTTCTGGGGGTGGTCTGGTCTGAGTTCCCTCTCTGCAGAGTGCAGAGAGGTGTGTATTTATTAGGGAGAGGAGTGAGTCAACCCAAGTTTACTTCAGGACCAATTCTTTCCTACTGATAGGTGGGAGTTCTTTGAAGAGAGACAAGAAAACGAAGCTCTAACAGGAGACCCTCAAGGAGGAAGGCCAAACTGCAGCCCCTGGAGGGGACCCGGCTAGGAGACGGTTCCAGTCTAAGTCAGCGAGGGGTACTTTCTAGAGCCGGGGTCGGGGTGGGGAGCTTCGGGCAGAGGTCTGGATTTTCCCTGTTAGGAGGGCAGCCAGGAAGACCGCCTAAGTTACTCCATTCCTGACGCCCCGGGGTAGGGCAGGAGGCAGAAGCTTTTTAAGGATGTTCGCATTGAACTGGGGGATACTGGTTTCCCATAGCCGTGGAAACGTGGGCGGGCAGGTATTGGGAGGTGATGACACCACAGAAACCTGTTAATGTATGAAATTCTGTCAGTGTGGCCCTGAGCCTCAGGTGGGAGCTGCATCTTCTGACAGCAGGATTTTTCCGTATCCTTGGCTCCTGCGGCGGGATCAGGGCAGCTGTTAATGTCTGCGTGGTTGGAAGATGACTATGGGGCCAGTTTGAGGCTTCGTTAGCAAACATAATCACCCAGCTTTTTTACTCAGCCACTGTTTACTTGGGTGGTGATGAAGATGTCGGGCCCCTACGTCAGAGCCAGAGGCTAAGGTCTCTAGAGACAGTTTCAGCACGGGAGGGAGGCTCGGGGGGTGGGGGTGGGGGCGACAGGGCCTGGTGGGCGCGCATCTCATCCTGCACGGGGGAGCAGGGCACACGGGAAACCCTGGCGGGCCTGGCTGAGTCAGCGAGATCCTAAAGGGAAGGGATGCCCCACCCTGGCCGGCTGCTCCAGCCTCACGGGCCTCGCGTGGCGTGGGGCAATTAGGTGCCGCACCCGCCCGCTTGGCTGCGCGACGCGCGGGGGCGGGGACGCCGTCAAAGCGAGGCCTTCCTAAAGGACCGCGACCTGTTTTCTGGAAAAATAGGACCTCACGATCCTGCCACGACAAAGCGTGGGACAGTAGGTGGGAGGGGTCTGATCTGGATGGCCTCACGCCC